>QEWY01002444.1:0-65655 GCA_006503575.1 Baylisascaris schroederi
AATCGATAGGGCCATGATATACACAGAAGAATCCATCGGCTAAGAACGCTATTTCCTCTTTTCATCTAAAATGAATTCGTTTGAAAAAAGTTTTTCTCCGTTTTGCGTAATCCTTCATTTTTTTAGCATTACTGTGTCATAAGTCATAAAGGATAAGATGTCAGCCAAAAATTTCTTTATAAGCATCTTATGTGGCAAACTTAAGGAAACTACTAACTTTTGAAGTAAATTACCACCACATTAATCATTTAGAAGCGTATTAATTTATGGAAACAAAAAAGTCAAATCAGGATTCATCTGCTGTTTTCGTTTCCAGTGAATGAAACTTTTATGAACTTATCTGTGAGTAAAAGTCATCTGATATAACGTCCTAGAAAAACTGGGTTCGCGCTTGTCCATAACCAGCCAGCCATCTTTTCAATTCGATTCCTTCCTGTAAGGTATGCACATTTAGAGATTTCTGTATATTAGGTCTAAAAATTAGGGATTTCAAGCACTATTATGCAATACCTGCAACGTTTTATCGCAGTGTTCTGCAATAGCACCGTTTAGTATGCATTTGAAAGAAAACAAATTTGGAAAGGAAATTTGTGGAAATATTTGGCTTGTTCTGAATAGCAATCTTCTCTTAAACACTGCTTACTTCCTCTTCGAGCTTGTCCACCTTCCCACACCTTGAACGCAGGAGAAAAATAGAGGCGCCTGGATTCATATTCAGTCTAATAGCCTCAAATTCTCAATTAGTTGATTTTACTTCTTATCACCCTTTCCCCATATTCCATTTAATCACCGTATTCGTACTCTTTTAAAGATCAGCCTAGCTCAACTCAGCTCACGTTTTAGTTTATCTCTTTCACTTTCCATTTGTCTTTATGATTTTTCTTCGCAAAATGTCGCACTAAACTACGCATTTCCACTACTTTGAAAAATTCTAATGAAATGTTCCGAAAATGTATTAATGTAAATATTGAAATTTCAAAAACTTCCTCGTTGATAAATGTATACGGTGTATCAATAACGTTCCTTAAGTATAAAGCGTATTCATAAATAGGGTTTATGAACAGCGCTTCCATTATGTATCTCATTATCATATCGTTGGCATCTACAAAGATTTCTACTGACTTTTGAATCTTTATGTATATCCCTACAATGAAGACTCATCTATATCTAGGCGTAGATTTACGAATCGGCTTTTTTGAGTGCTTTGACATTTTCGATGATATAAACAGTAATGAGAATGCCGTTTTCATCCACATATGCGTCATCATATTCACAAATGCTCTTATAAATGCAGCCTCTTTCTCTCTTATATGGCTGGTCGGTTGATTCAGTGAGCAGTTGACGAGTCTTGAGTGCTGCCGTGATCATACAGCCAAGAAGATATCGATTTTTCTTTGGTGTTAGGTAAGGGAATTGCCAACAGGTTTGTATGCAAGCTGTTTCAGTGAACACTGCATTCTATGGCCCACAGATTAATTCTGAAAGCAGCCGCCATTTATACAGAAGTGAATGAGATACGAAAAGGTGCGTACCCTCGACGCCATTTTGATTGTGCTGTGATATGGTGAATTGAAGCCTTCATACTAACTGTCGATGGTATTGACGGGTGCAAATTTGTTGGATTCAACCTAAAAATGATCCCTTGAAGGCAGTCTTCTAATAAAAAATTTTCGTTGCTCTACATTAAGCCTCACATTCACCCTGCGCTCTGGTGTGTGATTAATGGTTTATAGTACAATTTTATGATATCCTTAGAATATATATCCTTCGATATGTATATCTATACAACAAGATTTGTAGTACAATTTTATGATCGAATGTCTCCCTACACATCCACTAATCATTTCAAAAGTGACAGCTAAACCTTGGAAGAATATTCTAGAGGATATTCTCGGAAGCATACTCATAAAAGCGTCAGAGGTGTTTCGAAACTCGAGCTATTCATTAAGCTCCTTCCTATGGGTATTATATAAATGTCGATCGGAAATACATTATCGCTGACTTAAATATGTTTCTCTATTTGATAGATGCAGACACTAGCCAGACCAGATGAAAATCTTTTACCCACTGCTAACTCCGCTGTCGCCAATAATAGCGCCTCGACCATTTGAAGATATCGACATCTGTAACAGTTTTCGATAGTGAAAAAAAATCTGGTTGACAAACCGGAAAAGAATCTATGAAAAATTAGATGAGAACATCTATCCTCATCTAATTAGTAACACAATCCACATTCTCAAAGGAGAGGTTTGAATCATTGAATGAATGAACACGGCAGTTAAAAAAAGAACAACGAAAAACCTCAACAGCGAGCAAAAAACTGGTGAGTTGTCTTTTAGAATCGAAAATTTTTTGCTGAAGGGATGTGTTAATGTATTTTATTTGTGCGTTGGTCCTTTCGGGTTGTAGCAGTGCATTTTGGTTATCCGATGATGTTTGGTTTAATATTGTCGACATACGACTGGTTTATACGACGCAGAGAGACAGCTTCTAGTGCTGAGTGCATGGTGCGTCTGGTCTCGTTTCTAGGGGGAAGCTCTTCAACATTGTTCGGTGACTGTTCTGCCTATTGTTTTGTTTCATCTATTGAAACTTCTTATTCTCTCTTCTAATCATACGAATGAGAAGCGTGTTGTTAAAAAGTGATTGCTTGATGCCAGTTGACTGTGGCATTCGCATTCCGCAAGCTTATATTGATGCTCGCTGTGTTCGTGTTAAACTACCGCCTATACAGCACGGCTTATCGGTGGTATCTGATGGGTGCATTGAACTGCGAGTGACGGATTTTGTGTTGTTTTGTGTGAGAACACGTTCATTGCATATGCAGCAAGTGTTTTGCTTGGGGTTAGTCAATAGCTGATGAGTTTTTCCGTTTCTTCTCCTTGGTTCCAGTGATCATAATTGGTAAGCAAAGTACGGCGCAGCGACGACACCTTCATTCCTAATGTCTGCACCTTATTGTTCTAATGTTCTCTCTATTTTGCGCACAACTTTCCAAGTTTTGCAAACCCGGATGTGATGCATCCTTCTCTTCATGTACTAACAGGTACGGCAGCTTTCTTCTTCGTCCCTTTCTAGTGTTTCTAAGAGGCCATGTCTCGTTCGTACAACCTTCTGCTTATTTATCACTGTGAATAGAAGACAACTATTTCAATAAAGAAAGGTTCAACGAGCCATCTACAGTTTGAAAAAAAATGAACTTATAGGGCTCGTGACTTGTTTGGGTTTGAAATTACATTCCTTAGAACGTTTCACATGAAAAACGTTCCCCAGAACCTCTTACGCAGTAGCTTAAATACCCTCATATGCATAAGTGAGTTTATAACGGCTCGAGGTATTCTCAACTTACTGCTTAATCTCGAGCAGTGCATACTCCACGTGCCGTCTAAATTTTTGGTAGTACTAATTGCTTTCGAATTACACTGCCTCTACCATGAAAAGGCAGTTCTATATGCCAAGTTTACACTTCATAGCCTGAGACAAGTGGAAGGGAAGTTTTCGTTTGGTAAAGTTACTTTCTAACTGTAGCATATACCCTACCGGTTTCGAAAGAGCACAATGTCCTTCTACCACAGAAGTCCAAAGAGACCTACGCTCTCCACGCAAAAGAACATGAAATAAAATATGGCTGCAAGACCAGCTTCATTTGTACGTTTCGTTACATATGTGACACACACATTAACATATCGCAAAACACTTTTATTTGTCGCATATTGTTTACATTGTTTTAAAAGTAAAGTACATCCACCGTCATTTCCTTCATCATAACTCTACGTGGCCAAGAACACTAGATGGGGAACATTTCCATCATGACGTCAAACAACTGTGTGTTTTTGCACAGTTAAAATGGATTGTATGAACGATACGCGCACAAATCGCTCAGTAAAAGAACGATTAGAAGGAACAAGTGCCGAGTAACCTCGTTGCAAGTTGGCTCTTCTCGTGTACTGCTCAGCTGGACATCGCAAAAGCGATGTGACATCATAGGCTTGCTCAAGCACGCCTGTGAGACGGGTTTGGTCACGGTATTTTATGTGGCAGAGATGAACATACATTTGCTTTGAGATCTGAACTCGCTATTATGTCCATGGCAGTTTTCTTTCTGGTGCTTACTTAGCCAACGTTTTTGTACGGTCTACACCGCACCGGCAAACGGCACTTTTGGCAGAGGTACTTACACTTATATCTCCTTATCATTATATCTGTAGGTCCATGTTGATTATGTCATACAAAGTTAGCTGTGATTTTGCAGCAGCACGACATTTTTAATTACGCTATGTACGTATTACCTGGTAAAATTACAGTCAGCTTCACGCACCTCTCTGACTTGTACAATTTTCAAGATGACCTGATTTGGAAACAGTATCAATCCTGAGTCACTTAAAATATCTGTGTTACTTCATTCGCACTCTTTATTCAGCAACTGCGGAGATGGTGTATAAGAAGCACATTATAGGAACCAAAGTGTTATGTTTGCTAATTATTCAATACGAATGCAACAAACATCATATCCGTCATTCGCTGAGGAAGCAATACAATCACAAAAAAAACCAAGCGAGAAAACTCCAGAGCATAAAGCACTGCAAAGTTGGTCATATAAGACTATGCTTCCCAGTGAATCAACAAAAATCACGACCGCATAAATGTTAATACGATAGTGCTGTCAAACAAACAAAAAAAAGCCCACAACACCCTGTTGGAAATACCCATACAAATAACCCCTTTTCCCAACAACCACAATAATAGCTTCTACGCTTGCATATCTATCATCACAAATCACCACGGACACATTCAACACTTGTGTGCCGCATTATGAAGGCAAGTTTCTCATCGTAGCGAAGACGCTTAAGACGCCTGGACGGCTTTGCCGCTTTGTTGCGCAGCGAAAGAAAACCTCACCGTGTATAAAGCTTTCGTATCTGCAAGATCATCAATCACTTCTTTAGTCAAATACGAGCACATAATTGCACCATATGTTTGGTGGTATTAAATCGATGCCTACTGCATCCACTCAATTTTTTCATCGCTACGTCGAACCAAAAAAAAATTTCTTTTATAATATAACTAGCTTACGTTTGCAATGGCAAAATTTTTGTGCTTTTATGGCAATGAAATAGAACGTTATCAATGTGCCAATCTCACATATGAATACCTTTCAACACGTTTGTCTAGTTTGTCTCCTTTTTCCTCTCTATGCAGCATTTCTCTATGAGTTTTCTGATTCTCAAAAATTCTTACTCGTCCGAAATTACCGTTTTTTCTTAAAGAATTGCTATATCAATGGATTTTGTTCTCCTCTTTCATAACCATACCCTGATTTTTCTTATCGCATGGTTAGAAAAGATTTTTCTGTTCTGCTTTTATCATCCGTTACCATATCCAAAAAGTTTTTAAAGAAGCCTAAAAAAACTGACCTTTCATAAAGCCTTGCCCAAAGGAACTGCTCTCTGTTTTCAACAGGTTATGAAACATGAAGGTTAATTTTTTAAACCCGAGCAATAAATTATTACTGCGCTATTACTAAAATACTATTTGCAGATATTAAGCACATATAGGACAGTTGAGCATGTAGTAGCACCTTATAATCTCAACACAGAATTATTTTTTTCTAAGTTCAGCCAGTACAACAAATGCAGCAAGTAATATCATAAAGTTAAAGAAACGATTTGTGACGAGAATGGAGAGTGGTGGATGAGGGACGGAGGAAATGGAGAAGAATGGGCAAAACCTTATGCAAAACGCAAAGTAAATTTAAAAAGAAATTCACAAATTTCAACCAGAAGGTGAAAAAAACTGGCGCTAAAAATAACGAAGGCATAATAACCTATGAATCCTTCACTGTTAAATCATCTTATCTCGAATCTTTTTTAGGACCCAGCATGGACATTTGCAATTCGAGCTGAAAAGTTGCAGCAGTTCTTCTTTACTGCTCTCTCCCTCGCCTAGGTGTCACCCTTTC
The DNA here is from genome assembly GCA_006503575.1 of Baylisascaris schroederi. Lineage (NCBI taxonomy): Eukaryota > Metazoa > Nematoda > Chromadorea > Rhabditida > Ascarididae > Baylisascaris > Baylisascaris schroederi. Next base: position 5,960 of record QEWY01002444.1, read on the forward strand.
CCCTTGCGCTTTTCTTGCGACTCATAAATTCATTTCAACACAGCCAAGACTTCATTTTTTTCCAATATTGCTAAGCATACTATAAAAAGTGAAAAATCGAAATTTTCGATGGCATATATTTCGCCTCACATTTCACGCTAAGTTGTCCTTCCTATACGGATAGCACCACACCATATAAGCATTCTAACACAAGAGACTGTTTGCAGGAACAAGGCTTAACAACAAAGAACAAAGACCACCAACATTAGGAGATTTCTTTTGTTCAACGACTTACACCTCCTCTGGTACACAGCAAGACAGAACCTACTGGCTGTGTCTCTGTTCGTGTACAAGGACCACACAGAGACTCACAAAATTTAGGAAATCTTCGAAATTTATGAAAGTTATACGTTATTGCAAGGGAAATTGAAGCAAGGGGGGGGGAGGGCTACCGCCCCCTGAACCCCTTGCTTTCTTCCGCGTGCGGTTGGGGCAATGGAAAAAATTGTTGTTTATTTATTACTAACATTATACTTCCTTACTGTATTTCTTGTTATCTTTCGAAATGTTCACAAGTAAATTCTATAAGGCCACAAACACGCATATACGCACACACCCTCATCTCAATACACCACACACCGCACACACACGCCAGAGCTAAACGGAAAAGGTAAGCCTCCCCCCTCTCTAACCACATACAAAAGCAAAGAGACACCGCAAACTCACACCCCAAACGGTGCAACTTTCATCGTTTATATATTTGTAAGGGAAAAAGTATACGCTCACTTTACATCACACCTTATACTCCTCCCAACCGGTGATTGCACTCATTGGAAAGGGCCCAGTACGTGCTTTCATTTGATACCAAACACACCTCTTCAACTCGAACCATTGAGATCTCCGAAGCCTCGAAACCCTTAAGTATGAAAATGGCATATATACACATTTTTAATCCACTTACACCACACCTACTCCCACCAAAAAGAATAGGCATGTTAAACACAGAATATGTCACATTTTAATGAAAAAAACGACACATATCCATCTAATAGTTAGTTAGATAACGTCCGCCAGTGGGTAAAATTGCGTGTGATCTTCTGTATTAATTAGATTAGAAAATATTCATGCCAAGTACATATGGGCATCTGCATATGCCCACCCGTGAAAAGTAGATAACTTGAAATATTATGAAAGAACAAATAATTAGAAGTACCCTCAAACACCTCTAATATGGCGATAGTCGTGTATAAACAAGAAAATCCTATAAAACCACAGCGGTTTGGTGCCGCAACCATTAAATGGGAACGATGTGATGGGAATGCAGTTTTATGTCTCAGCCGCAATGTAATTGCTAAAATGTGAAAACTTTACCACGAATAAACAAATGAACATCGCTTCAAAAAAAGATGCACAATCGGAGGTTTCACGTCGTGTTCGTTTGACGAGCCATTTTCATGGGTAACAGCAACAAAAAAATGAGTGAACGGAATAAGGTTTCTATATTTCAACCAACTTTTTAGAGTAATAACCGCCTGTGAAAGCATTCAAGGAGACATTCGTTTCTCCGCGACCCGAACGATAATGACATAAGAAATCGACCAATATAAAATATATGCAAATATTTTAGCACATCTAGGGTCCATAACTCTTTTTGATATTGATAGATCTGAGCAAGATATATCATAAGAGCTCATTCTATGCTCCACAATACATTCATGGAATTCAAAAATTCTAGCTTCAGTGCCAGGTTTTAAAGGGCTTCTAATTTTTGAAACTTTTCGGGGAGCAGAGAAGTCTCGGAGGGCTTGGGGGATGAGATATTGACGTAGACGTCTAGGAACTTTTGAGAGTGAACCTGGTGCCTAAAATCCCGAAACTCAATGAACAGTGAGAGATCGCCATGTCCCCCGGGTCTCCTATTGCCGATTTTGGTGCCCTCAGTTCGACCCAATCCTACATATGCTCTATATATATGCTCGCGTTCGTTTGATCAACAGATTCAGATCTACGACCATAAACTGGGACTAAAAAGCTGATGGGTGTAACGTGTAATAAAGTTGCACTGCAAAAGCATTTTCCAGGAACAGAGATGTGAACTTCCAAACATCAAAATAAAGGCAAGAAAAATGACCGAAGAAAAGAAATTTGAAACAGGGCCCATTGCAGCCCTCTGAGAAAGGCTAGGGACAGATATTTCGACAGTTTCAAAGAAAGAATTTTTGAGGGAGGAGAGATATCGCCTCGGGAGAAACATGTTTGCAGATTACTTCCGGCGGAACATGTTTAGTTTATTAGTTGTCACTGACCAATACCAGCATATCATCCTCCTAAGGACAGGAATAACGATTAAATCAGTCTGTTATAAGTAACCGCCATACAGCTTACCTGAGGCTTCAACAGTAGCGTGGTTCGCGAGAGCGAGTGCCTCCAGGGAACGCTCAGTTGTTTCAAACTCACAAATGCCATTAGAATTGCGGCCCGATTTCAACGGGAAAAACTTAACTGCGTGCGGCACTGGTGCGCTTCTGTTCACGAATAGCTGCAACCCCATCACCTCAGTAACGAATACCTCATATTATTTTATGTAATAAGAGATATAATGACTTGACAATGAAAACAGTACCATAGGATGTACATCCATTATCCGTTACGGCTGCATTACAACTCACCCTTTTGTACATAGGGTTATTTTCATTTTATAGTCAATCGTTTCGGCAGTGAATCGGAGAATAAAGTAGAAAAGTCGAAAACGACTCTGGAGAAAAGTCCTCTCGGAAAACCTTTTTAAGAAAGAATTCTCAAAATCGAAAAACTCTAGGAAGGAATCCGAAAATTCCCGAAGTATTTCAAATCGAGGTCTGGTGGCACCCGATTCGACTTAGAGAAGCCGGAAGACCATATATATGTATATACGCTTGTAACACGGGTTCCTTCGCAAGCAGAGAAAGGAATGAATAAATGCTTTCAATGGCAGAAATTTGGCAGCATGAAGCAATGGATGAGACCCGATCAAATCCGCCTTGGCTTTGATAGGATGAGTAATTTTCGCAATTCGTCAAATCCCTTGCTTCTATATATTTTTTCCTGAGAACTAAATTTCCCCACTAACAGCCCATAGGAAACAACTTGCCGAATTTGACATAGGTGGAACATTCGACCTTCCCTTTACGAAAACGTCAAACACGATTAATATTCACAGTGAGCGATCATGAAGAAAAAGGAATATTCACAGTAAGACCTACGAACGGAAAAGAGATTTCATGCGCCATCAAATCAAAGATATCAAACGATGAAAGATTATAATAATACCTGCTTCATACTTTCCTCATTTATGGCGGATGGTGCGTTGAACCAATAGAGAGCCGGACTCGGTTTGACAATTTTATTACGTCCGGCACGTTCCACAGATGTGAAGCGATGATTCCGGCTGCTACTGTAGTCCCTAGAGAGTACAGGGCTAATCAATGCATTGGAAAGTTGCTATCCTTCATGACATACATTCTGCTTACCTATACGAGTCGCTGAGATCTCCCGCGTTTACATCAATTATACGGGTACTTTTAACACAGCAAAAATCTTCAACACAATAAAACGCACTGTCAACTACATAACGCAAAACCGCGTTCCTACAAATGCTCTCATCATAAACGCATACCCTGCGTATCTCGCTGTTCAAACGCGTTTTCCTACATCGATGAACTGCTTTTTCATTTCAAATGACATTTGTGTTTTAAAATGGTCCTACTACTGCTAAACTTTCAACGTTTAGAAGGAGTTCCACTTCTCGTATTTCATGCAGTAGCTCATCTCACTGAATTGCTTTAGCCTTAAAAGCATGTGAGACATCAAGAGACTCGGAGTGACCCTTCATGCGATCATATTGTTTTCACCCTTCCACGTAGACGAAAAAAATGGCCATTTGAAAGATGGAACAAAACAAGCTCGTGAAGTTACCTGTAAGAGGGAGATCCATCCGGAAGAGGCATCGGGTCAGCTATTTCGTGAATCACATCGTACTTGCACTGTCGCAGAGAAAGAGTGCAACCGAAAAGTGTAGCGCCACTTAGATTCTCGATCACGATGTACGCTTCATTTGCACTGCCCATTTGCACCATACACACGCTGAGCTTCGATTTCATAAACTTTACCTGCAAGCAATACCAACATATTGGCTCATTTGTGGTAACATAACTGGAACAAAAATCGCGGTGACTTACCCTCATTCGTTGAAGTATCTGCTTACCTTTATGGCGTGATACTGCAATATACAGACCACCGCTCGTTTGCTATTTCTGCTCTGTTATGAACGTATGTGCACGCAAATGCGTTTTTATACATATGCGCATGTACGTATATATAAAGCCATTAGACCAAATGGTGCAACCGGAATACTTATTAAAGAAATGTTACAAGTAAGATGCCAGCTGCAGCTGCTGGTCACTCCAAAAAAGACAATAACCATAGCAAAACAAACCCGATAGCAATTGCCATAAAGACAAAGCAGATTGAATATTTTGTCGCAGTTGAACATCGACTGATGGGCACCGTAGATCACCACAACACCACCATCACCAGCCTGTCCGAAACTGGAATTATTCAGGCAAGAAGCCGTACGATAAAGAGCGATACCTAAAATAGCAAACATTTAAAGGGTGCGACGGCTGCAATGCTCTAAAAACCGACAGACCAACGCTTTTCAGAAGATCTATTAAGAGATATAGCAGGTGGAACGGTTTCCAAAGAACATCGGAATTAGAAAATTCGGTGGGAACAGTTTTCAGTTCTCTTGCAGCCAGCTAAAGACAAAAAATCGTCAACGCATAATGTCGCCAAAGAAATATGACTGCTATTGAAAAAGAGTGCACCTCAATCGAAACACATTCACAAACCGTCCTTAAATAGAGTCAGATTCAACTTTGTACGCCGACTGTTTTAAAGGGAACAATCGAACTAACTGATGAACGCCGCTCGACCAAACCTTACCAAGGTCAAACCGTTCGGCTTGTCTAAGAAAGATGCGCTTACATCAATTTAAACAATCATATGGACTGGAAAAAAAATGTAAACACGATTTACTGGCATTAACACTTGCCCTCAGAAATATTTTCCAACAATAAAAGTTACTTGGCATTTCCCGGCGTCCCTTTTATGTATCAATTCGAAGTGGGTTTTACTACCTTCATTTCCATCGCCTTTTCCTCTGGTTCCTGCCCCTCCCCCCCCCCCCCCCCCCCCNTTTCTCGAGACAGTGCAAAACGCTGCACTATATTCTTTCTATTCAACGTAGTTTATTATATCATTTCTGAATGTGAAGGAACAGCAGCATTTCTATGGGGTATACGACGGACACCAAAGAAATTCAGCCGACATCGCTCCATAAATTGAAATAGGCGCATTTAGGAGCTACTGTGTTTAATAAATTAATCTCTTTTGTACCAGGTGGACGATAACAGCAACGTATTAGCAAACAGCTGATGGTGAACAAATGTTCGTTAATGAGGAAGCATCAATATGTGATCACGACTACTTAAAAGTTGGTACTAATTGTAACTAGAATCACTTATATTAATTAAACAGTTCTCATCGTTGCTTATTGCACTCAATAGTATAACTGGTAGTAATTAGTAATGGCGACGGAGATAACATTAGTGATGACACCATCACCACAATTTATCGTATAAGCAATAGCTAATAGCATCGGTCGCATACCAAACAAACACACAGTAACATCGCTCTTGATCAAATTTGACTTGAGTTAAACGCCATATGCTGCCATTCATGTATCATCTGCAAACGTTCCTCTGACTCAGCCTATCGCAATCCATATCGCTGTTAGGTAGTATTTAATTCTTTAAGCATTGCTGTAGTCTCATGATCACGAATGTGAACTTATAAAACCGAAATAGAAGGAAATAATTGCAAAAAGGACTGGCACAATAAGCCCTTTTGCATTCACACCCATCCTGCCAACCGATTCCATAAATTGCCATCGAGCGAATATGCACAATAATGCGGTGATGCGAATTGAATAAAATTTGCATATACAGAATCACAGATGAGTTCGTAAATGCAAAATTTAAAACAGTGTTTGATATCTATAGCATGAAATTAGTGAATGGATCCACCAATAAATTTCGGCAAATTCATAGCTCAGCATTTAAACAATAACAGTTTCAAACAATGGGGTGCATGAACATACACAAATTGACTACACACACGCATTCATAGAGACGGTGCACGCACGTGCGCATACATACTGCAAAGGCAAACCTGCAAAAACAAAGAGGTTAACCTGGTTGTTCTGGTAAAGAGCAGCTTTCTTTAGAGGCTGCTGCGAGACTTTCCTGTGTGAGGGGCGGGTCATCAATGGAAACTGAAAAGCGATCAATAACGAGATGGAAAAGCATTTCCACGGCACAGCTATTACTTAAAAATGAACGAATTCAACATGGCACCCGACTTCATCGTGCACACTGTTCTGAGATAATGGAAGCCCAATATTCTGCCTACCTTTCCTAGGTGCATCTCTCTCTTCAAAAGGAAACGCAATAGCTCAATGAAGAGCAAAACATGAGGCGTTCTTGCCAGTGCCTCGCTTCACTGCCAGCGGCTTCTAGACACAGCGGCGTCTAGCATGACATTTTTGAAGAACTACCACGTGAAAGATACGTGCACCGGGATTAAAAAGCCCATCATTCCACCATGGCACACACCGTTTACCTCCTTCATGTTCAAATGAGCTCAGAATGAGTTCTACGGACAATCGGCGCCCGAAGACGACCATAGGATTCTTTTTGGGGCGATATCATCGACCATTAACGTCGTGAGGCCTGATCAACAAGGAAGGAACGATGGTTCTATAAGGATAGAGACTTCCTAGGCATGCAAATTAAGGTCACAAAATCCTCACACTCCCTCATCCTACCCTCAACAATATCTTCTGTTCAAGCATTCACGCAGCGATTTTGCAATGTGAACGCACTAAATATGTTCCACATCCGAATATGTCTACAAACAAGTGTACCTAAGAAAGTATCCCATGAGGAAGTGCGGCGCAAATGCCTAAATGCTTCTGTCACAGCATTGCTGTCCCACTTCGGAACACTGACGCTGCAGTGATGCACCGTTACCGACTCACAAAATCAAGGGCTAGAACAGCTTGGTTCAGTAAATTTCAAAGGGCAAGAAATAACGGCAACAAAAATCGAAAGTAGTCAAAAAAGATCAGTAAAACAAAGTGAATAGAAGTAATTCAAGACAGAAAAAGTGAAACAAGAAGAGCGGTGAACATGATTTAAAGAAAATTAAAATTAGATAGATAGCAAAACATTTCCCGAAAGAGTAAATTATGCAAAAAATAGAAAGTTTATAGAAAAAAATGGGCACGACCATTCTCGAAGTACTATGCGTGAGACCAATTTTTGCACCATTGAATGTTGGTTGAAGGCTTTCATTTCCGAAACGCCGCAAACATTACAAATGATCGAATCAACACAACAGCATCTTCAGCAGGTAATCAGATGAAGCAAGTAATCACGTGCTCCCGCCCCACTGAGAGACTTGGGCAATTTTTCTAGACGATTGGGATTTCGCCCAGTTGACAATTTACGAAGTCGGTGATGCATCTAAACAGAGCTGCGTATATAAGCGTTATAGTTAAACGAGTTTACGCGAGTATGAGCCAGCCTTTCTCACTTTCAGCTATATCAAGAATCGAAATGCGGTCACATAACCTTGTCCCTGATTAAATTCCAATAAAGTCTCTCGTCGTTTCCAATTTAAAAACACGCAAAAAAGGATCTATACGTACCATCCCTCCGAAGCAGACATCCTGAAGCAATGAGATCCACGGTGGATGGGATCTTTATAATGGAGCGAAATTTCCTCCGCATACGCAAAAAAACACTCACACAGTTAAAGGAATAATTAAGCAAAACGTCAACAATGACCTATAGCACCACTGCGATATACCGTAGGTTTAAGGAGTCGACAGTTCCAGCTTCGAACAAGCTAATCGATTCATTCTACGACAACAAGATCAATTCACCCTTGTTTTTGTTTCATGAGGTATGGTTCTAAAGAACTTAACAGCAGAATAATCTCATATGATCCTTCAACCCAAGTTCCATGCAGTGATGAAGAGATGTCGACTGGTATCACAATCGCTTAATAAACCGGCCTTTAACAATAAAGCAAGAACGAATATACATTCGAAAAAGGGCACACTAGGACAAAAAATTCTATGTGCATCGGAATTCTAATGGAGAAAGTTCGTGGTTTTCATTGAGAACTTCGAGTGCAAAGAAATACATATCCGTAAATACCACTGGTTATATATAGCAACGCGCAATAAACAGAGGGAAAGGAAGATATTTGACGAATCTCGCCGCCTAATTCATGATGTGTTTAGTTCGCCTAGGCTGAAGCAGGTCCTGTTATAACGCACCGATGTAGCCACTGCGTTGTAAAGAAATAGTAGCATCGATCTGCTGCAAGCTCTTTCACAAATATTCGAGTGGCCTCTAATTTAGGAACGCTCTGCTGCCTGTTGGCGAATGAGGCTGACAAGTTATTTCGATCGGTAGATCATTCATCCCCTCCTCAGTCAGGCTGAAGAGTTAACGTAAAAACTGTTATATGGCTCACATTTCTCCCTTTCTTGAAGGCCACCAAACGAAACGTGGAAACATATGCAATAACCCCATATCGCACCTCTGTAGAAATACGCAAAAACAGCAATAATCTGCAGTTTTCTTACGATAATCTCAGTTTGATAGCAGGATGGTTAAAAGTTCATTCCAAAATTTAGACATAAAAGCGTGAATTAAATCCTTGGAAAGCCACAAAAAAACCAACCGTAACAACTTCCTCTCTCTCCACAGGACGGCATCAACGTGAGGTATTCGCAGTTCCATGGCTCGGAAAGGTAAAAAAACATTTTCTAATATAAGAATAACCTTAGCAAATCCAACTTTGAGTGTACAACATCCATGATAGATGTCCGCTCCATTGATCGCCCGTTTCGCATTCTTAGCCATTTGCATGTCGTCGAACTCGACTAACGCCTGCACACCAAATCGATATAGCATCGCGATACGCTTAACCACGCCATAAGGAGCACAGATCTGCAAGATAGATTTTCAAACATTCTTATACCATGGAGATAATCGCACATCTGAAACGAAAAAAAAGCCATCATGGTTTGCTGCAGAGGTAAATCAATTAAAAAATAAAACAAAATTAATGGAAATGAGTTCAGGGAAGGCTGGCATAATACATTCCATCGTAATTCCACTCATGATACAAGTCAATTTCAGAAATGGTCAATAAATGATTAAACATGCACGATAATGCGCTCATATTCAAAGGTACCAACCACTCGCATAAATTTGTGAAGATTCACTCGCTGGATCGCACAATTTATAGAGTGTAAGGAGATATTCTAGTAATTCCATGTGCCCTTAATTTCACTGAAGTGGAAGGATCAATTTAACACCTTTCGAAGATGACGAACCGATGTGACTCTTTTCGATATTGAAGAATCAAGATAACAGTTGATTTGGGCTGTTATATGCATACTAATCTCCGCTTAGGTTAGAATTACATGCGAGATGAATAAAGACGAAGTTGCAAATACGGTGAGTTGATTTGTCTTCACTTCAAAAATTCGCTAAAAGAGTGCTTAGTGCCAACGAATCAAGCAAGAACTTCTTCACCGATTGCAATAAATTCGATATATCGAACGTCCTTCTCAAATTTGGCATTTTCGAAATCCCTAGTGGAATCCCCTTCGATGCATCGACTAGAAAAAAATGGAGGGTGAATTTGAGATAGTGTTCTGATTCCAAACGGCATTGATATCCTTCTGTCTTCACGATCGAAGCGTTCCTTGTCCCTTCTCCCTCTTAATTTAGGAATGAAGCCCGCTCGTGATTCCGCACAGCCTTTCTAACAACTCTTTGACAGCAACCTTCCACTACTCTCTTAGTATGAAGGATGAACTTATCGTTAACCGATGGAGCCAAAAATAACGACGTAAACAAAGTGCTTCAAAGGTTTCCTTCTCGCTGGGAGGTTATAGCAGCCTTTCCGCTGGTTTGTTTCTTTTTTTTCATTCGTATTTACTTGACTGTCCATAAATCAAATTCATTGATACTCAATCCGTGTGAGCATCAGCATTCCTGTCTATACTGCGTCTTCCAATCCTCCTTTACCGCCGCTATCTTTGGACGTGTTTTTCTGTTTGTTTACCCCACTTCACCCTATATAACGTTACTTTTGTTCTTTATTCCCCGAATAAGGATTCATGTTCTCCCTCGCCAGATGATATGGGAGTTTGACAATGGCGAATATAAGCCTCTGATCTCATCGAAAAAACCTCGGCATCTTACGCAATCATCAACCCCATAAATACTCTTCACGACAACGCAGCGATCAGCACGGTCAACTGTTATTCCCCACCCATACCATCCTACACTCTCGAACGAAATTCGCCTCCGTTACTCAAACTTTCAAGCAAACTTCATACACCCTATAACAAAACATCCGCGCTATCCACTAGTATCCAGGCAAATTCGTTCGCACTATCCTGTACTTTCCAATACAATTCCATTACAGTATCCATTTTCTCTGCAACAAATCCCACACATTACCCTACATTCTCCATCGAAACTATCTACATTATCATACGCTTTCCAATAACAGTCATTCTTTAACAGAACTCATTGCACTATCTTCTATTCCATAAAAAAGTGATTGTCATTACTCTAAACCCATGTGAAGAACAATAAACGAAACGATGTCATTCACTGTCATATGGAGTAATGGATGAGGTAACTTTCATCTCAACTTTAAATGCGCGAGAATCGAATATTCATCTCGCCTTCTCAATTTATCGATGCCAAAATTTGCATGCGATGACGTCCTAAAACAGGGTTCGCTTGATAAGCTATGGTTAGGAAGGCCGGCTGAATTATGAGTCATTAATACAGCCAGTTGATTGTCATGACTTAATGGCAAAGCCATGGTTAAGAAATGGGGAATGATGGATATAAAGGGCAACGACGCAGCAACAATTTATTCGCTCATTGAGCGCATAAATACCATCACATCAGCAATCACCAAGCTCTATCACAGATACCTGCCAATAAGTGACCTTGGCATAATCTTGCTGTTGAAGCAAGAGTCCACTGAAATAACCCAAAAGGTAATCAGTAAATTAAAGGTTGTGACCTGGAAAATGACGTTTATGTCGATGGGATGGCAGACATTGTAGACGGTAAGGATGAGCACGCGGCTGGCATGTTCTGTTTCGAGACCGACACGTTGTATTTTCTTCGACGTGGAATAGTTGAAGTGCGCTGCTTGTCCCATAATGTATATTTGTGTGTTGTTTGTGTAGGTGATACATGCACGCGCTCCATCCTCTTCCTTCAATAGAAGCGTTCATCAACACCAACACACAAGCGTGCAGCTGACTCAATTCACGTTAAACGAAACCCGTATGATGCACAATGTGTATCACGTTTGCAACAACTAAATCACATAAGCCCTTGTAAACTTACTCTTCCCTAAAAAGCAACCTCTCATCGAAGTAAGCGAGATCACTCTTTCAGAGGAAACAGATCTAGTATATTCTAAAGTGAGGCTCGGAATATTGAACTAGCCGCTCCTCGCTGCCTTCAGATGTCAGAGGACGGTTGATCTGCAAATCGAGTATGACGAGGCAAAGCAGAGTCGGTTGAACAACCATATGCGTTACCTACGTCTGGCGCTGCGCACCACTCACAGACCGACGTACTCCGAACACGTTGAGATCAGAGAGAGCAAGCGATTTTGTTATTTTTAATGCCATAAAAAATGCCTATAACTGGAGGATTAGCACCGAAGCATTGAAAACACTGAACGGAATCTTCGCATACACACAAATTTGCAGGATCAATTCGCTACTTCAAATCTTGTCCGCGACGCTGATTGCAAAAATGAATCAAATCACTTTCCGGGCTATTTCAAAAAGATGAAAGCACCCTCTCTCGCACACAGACATCCCTGCACATTGAATAAAGAAACGTTGCAAAAATAAATGCTGAGGCATTACTGCCCTCTATTAACACATTGACTTCTTTACTTACCTAGTCAAAGTCATATCAAGTCAGCTGTGCTTACTTTTTTACACCCGACAAATACTCTTATCATCATATGTGCCCACTATCGTTAACAATGAACCAGTATTCAAAGGATTCAAGCAAAAATTTTGTTCGATGTAATTCTCGTCCACAAAGATGTCTTTCTGAAACAAAAACGTTGCAAAATTAGAGCTTTTACCAAAAAGCGTGAACGGAAGTGGTAGAAAAAGAACATGTCAGCACTTTGCTGAGGGGAAACATCAAAAATTTCAAACTGCATCGCCTTTTAAAGTATGCGCCATATCAAGAAATGTAAGCATTTTGAAGGCCAACAATGGCGTTTGCTGGAAGTACATTTCAAACGCAGGAATAATCGGAGCCCGAAAAATTTCATATGCTGGAATCAGATACGTAATCGCAACAATCACAAAAACCCATCAGCGATTCGAGTTCGATTTCAGCATCCCGAGGGAAAATCGTTTTGTTAAAGCAAGTTAAAAACATCTTTTCGAAAGGTTTTAACTTTGAGGGCACATAAAAACCCATTTCGCTGGCATGCATAGCCCTTTAGCAGTATAAAATGATCACACGACTGAAGTCATCACGCAGCATCGAAACTTCACTAGGAGGTTTTTATGGGATCGCCCCTCTCACCCTTCCGTTCCATCTCCACGCGATACCACTTGGAATCAACTAAGTACCCTCCACTCCTTTTTCTTCTTTGGTGAGAAGAATGAACTTGTAGAAAACATCAATGGCGCAACTGTTATTCATCTTACAAAAACCACCAAAAGAGGCCAATAGAAAAGAATACGACACAGGCACCCAAACTTTCACTTCATATATCCTGATCTTTGGTGCCGTTCCTAGCTCGAAATCCCAGAATCGGAACCAAATACAGAATTGTATAAAAACGCCAACATTGTGACACCGAAGTCAAAATTACGGTACACATTTAGATGGACAGACCTCATAGGACGAGCAGCAAGGTGGAAAGACCTCAGAGAACGAGAATAAGCCAGCAAAATCAAAGTGTTTCAAACTCGCGTCATAGCCATTTAAACGAAGTTGGCTGTTGCAAGGAAGGTTAAGGGAAAGGGAGCTGGAGGTAAGGCAAATGAGGTGAGACTAGTCCAATTTACTTGGAGCAAACCATTAAATGCATAAGTGGGAGAGCAACTCCCAACTGCAAGAATTTCCTTCGTTGGAACACCAAGGGATTTCCTCTTCTCTCCCGTTCTTACGAGCGAAAAGGAATCTACTACCGCATTTCTCTGCACCTGCATTTCATTGCGGTTATGTTTTTCAACCATGCTAGCTATACATTCTGATACTCCTCTGTCAACTGCAGTCGCTGTACATCGAAGAAGCTACTTAACCGACCTCGAATTCGACAAGTGCCATACCCTTTCCAGGTATGCATCTGACATAAGCAATTCCGCCAAAGAAGCACAACGCATCGAGAAGGTCTGCCTCTGTGGTCGTCGAGCTCAGGTTTCGCACGTGTACGACGACCGACGGCTCCGGATTCATCGTACTAATCTCGTCACTTTTACGGCAACGCTTCGAGGACGGTTCACTGTCTTCCATTTGCATAGGGCTCTCTGCTGACCACCTAAAAAAATCACTGACCATCATGTCATAGCGCAAAGCCTTTCCATCTCTAATCATTGGCGCATATCAAATACATCAGTGGAATAGTTGTGAGGACCATTTTCCCCTTCGTCTTTCCCTCGCCCTCCCCCTCCCCTCACTCCCAGCTGCACCCAGCATACGCGTGTTTCAGTCACTTGCCCACATCCGTTCAGCCACCACACTTCCCTTAATCAACCCCATTTTTGGGATGCTTCAAGCGAAGGTTCGCATAGCCAATAAGCAACCATGTGAAAGGAAAACTTCATTGAAGCGTTTCACTCAAATAAGTGGAAATAAATATTAGGGAAGCTGATATAACAGACGATCGCTTTTGCACTTACGCTCATCCAATCAAGCAATCCATGAACTGCCCAATAAACCTTAGAATGTGGTCAAGAAGAATGCAAATCTCGACTGGCAAACCTCTGTCAAGAAGGATGCAAATCTCGACTGGCAAACCTCTGACGAAAGCCGTATCTCTTCAATTACCGATTCGCTGAAAACATCCAAACGATAAATGTAAAATATGCAGGTTTTTAACATTTTCAAATATCGAAGGCTACAGTATAACTGATTATTAATTAAATATTACAGAAAGTCATTCCACTGCATACACTGCGCACCAACATTCCACAACTCAAGCTTCGGTAGTTCGCGAGATGGCATCACTGGACCAAAGGAGAGGAGCATAGATATACGTATTCGAGAGAATGAGACATACCTATTCGAGAGGACACTACTCCCCATGAGGCGTTATGCAACATCAAATTCGCAAAAGCAGATGAAAGGTGACAACTGGAGTTCTGTTTTAAAAAAACTTGTTAGGCAAAACTGTTTTCCCTCCGGGCTTCGACAACACGAGATTATGGATTTAATCTTTACTGCATTCTGCTAGCAATAACTGTGAGTTACTGTAGAAGTACTGCATACACAACAGTACATACTACTCATTGATGAACGAAAGGAACGACCGATTGTAAGAATGAGGAAAACAGTCACCGCAACACCTAAACTAGGGTAAGACGCCGCCAAGGCCCAATAAACCAGCAAAACATAGCATCCAATCAACACTATTGCAGAGAAGCTGGGCGCACTCGCTACGAACTTCGAACGAGGCCACGCTGATACAACCGCGCAAATGTACGCAAGACCACCGTACACCTAACTTAGGCAAAACTGTTTTCCCTCCGGGCTTCGACAACACGAGATTATGGATTTAATCTTTACTGCATTCTGCTAGCAATAACTGTGAGTTACTGTAGAAGTACTGCATACACAACAGTACATACTACTCATTGATGAACGAAACGAACGACCGATTGTAAGAATGAGGAAAACAGTCACCGCATCACCTAAACTAGGGTAAGACGCCGCCAAGGCCCAATAAACCAGCAAAACATAGCATCCAATCAACACTATTGCAGAGAAGCTGGGCGCACTCGCTACGAACTTCGAACGAGGCCACGCTGATACAACCGCGCAAATGTACGCAAGACCACCGTACACCTAACTTAGCGTGGCCTCAACTGATGCCACCCTAGGCCAAATTTTGAGGAACTCTATCCTCGTCTGCAGCGTTTTATGCAAATTCAGTGCAGCATCCACATCTACTAGCTGCATGCGTTAGGACCGGGTACAGCTGCAGCAAGTTTAGCACATCGGGTGCGAACAGCGGACCTACCTGCATTCATCCTCGCGCAGGAGTACGTAACACTACCGTAACCTGTACCTTGTGCCATAGTAACAGAAAAAATCTGTTGTCAGTTGTCCTTGGCAACAGAAATAATTCAGGGTGTGCCGACGTATGCAAACTCGTTCCCGACTATGGAAGCGAAACCAGTTTCGGGAACTTTTTCTGATTCCGCCAACCGGTCCGGAAAAAACCACATACTTGTTGCAAACATGAACATGCGTTGCACCTGCAGTATTCGGATCCCCGTCAGCTATCATCGATGGATTTTTAAACTAAGAATATACCAAGTTGACCACGATTGTTCAAATGTTCTCAATCGGCGTTTCCTCTACTCGACAATACTTGGCGAAATCGGAGGACATTGAACTGCATATTTTGGAATAGGATCGTTTTATTACGATGTGATCACACGTTTATCAAGCCTCTGAATGTCAATATAAACTTGGCTATGATAATGTTAGGCTACATGCATATTTGCAAGCAGAATTAGTTGTGTTTACAGACGGCGACCAAAGACAATGCCAATCCTGAAAGGAGAATGCGCATCGCGCAAAAAATGTCACATCTTTCCATCGGGGGATGCGTTTAAAGCCTCTCATTGCTGACATTTAATGCCTTTCCTAGTCTACACACTCGTGCCCATCGTCAAAACGTAGTGTGCTCTTCAGTGAGCTGTGTGCTAGGTCGTATTCTTTATTTTATATTGCATTCTATTCCATTACGCAGTTTCTTTTATGTGCCCAAGAAAGGGCATTTATTTTCGATGATGTTTTAGGATAGTAGGAAATAAAATCACTTTATTCACAACATTCGGTGCATCACATCATCGGGAAGCTATGTTCCAACACCTAAGGAATCCAAACGCATCTTCGAGCAATGAAAAATGTTGACTCAATGCGGAAAAAAAACCACCAATTTACTAACTCAATAACATCCTCGGCAATGGCCGTGACCATGCCACAAAAACACGCCTCACGGAATAATGACATCGTTTCAGCTCTCATGAAAACGAAACACTATTCTTCGCGAATTTCCTCTGAAAGAATACCTTCTGAACATGTAGTTGCTTAGACCCTCTATCACTGTAAAAACCGTTTGAAGGCTTTGAGGTCGGTCTCTCCACGTTCGCTAAATGTCCCCACCCTCTATTCATTTTTCAAGGACATGCTGTCATAGTTTCATACAGTTTTTGACGATATTCATATTCACCGCTAAAAATAATAAACCCGCGAAACCACAAGGGCGACGTCACAAGGAAGTTTTTACTACAGAATGCAAGTGGCTCCTATCACTGAGGTCCTAATAGAACAAAAATCTGGCGGGCGTTGAAACATACTCAGGAATTTCTCCAGGTTTCCAAGGCTTTGACCAGCAATAACACAAAACTGAAGCAACAAACAAATACAGAACTGTGCGATGCAGAAGTATAAACGCTAAAATGAACAACATAATAACAATTTCTGAACAAAGACGCGCTCGATGATGGAGTTTCCTCATTTCAGCGGAAACTGCGAACGCATTCTAGAAAAAAACAAACAAACAAGGCTGCTGCTGGTTGAAAAAAAATGATACATTGGCGCCAGTGTAAGCGAAATATTCACTCAAAAGGAGCTCAAGTCAACACCAGGAAGACCAAAAGAATCAAACGGTAACGCGTCAGCTGCGACATCACTTTTTCGTGCTCTTTACCTTCCGCCGTCGACTTCTATTAGTCGGTTGTCTGAAAGCGAAAAGACATTCCGCAACAATAATCGAATAAATAGTAGGAAGCCAATAGCTGTCGAAAACAGCAACAACTCATAGAGCAGAAAAATCAACCGGTCAAGAAAAACGAGCAATCTGTGCACCCGGTTTGCGATATGAACACATGCTAAGGCAGACAGACAGCGAGAATTAATTCCGAACTCACATCGCTGCATAAAACAATAAGTATGCATCTCTCGAAGACAGCGACAGGACTTCCTGTTCAGGGATCTCCTTGATCAGGTCGTCATCACAATGCAGCCATAGACGCTCTTTCTCGTTCCAAATATTGGAGACGTAATGCCCTAAATTAGTGCCCACATGAGAAACGACCAATCCTGAAAGGAGAATGCGCATCGCGCAAAAAATGTCACATCTTTCCATCGGGGGATGCGTTTAAAGCCTCTCATTGCTGACATTTAATGCCTTTCCTAGTCTACACACTCGTGCCCATCGTCAAAACGTAGTGTGCTCTTCAGTGAGCTGTGTGCTAGGTCGTATTCTTTATTTTATATTGCATTCTATTCCAATACGCAGTTTCTTTTATGTGCCCAAGAAAGGGCATTTATTTTCGATGATGTTTTAGGATAGTAGGAAATAAAATCACTTTATTCACAACATTCGGTGCATCACATCATCGGGAAGCTATGTTCCAACACCTAAGGAATCCAAACACATCTTCGAGCGATGAAAAATGTTGACTCAATGCGGAAAAAAACCACCAATTTACTAACTCAATAACATCCTCGGCAATGGCCGTGACCATGCCACAAAAACACGCCTCACGGAATAATGACATCGTTTCAGCTCTCATGAAAACGAAACACTATTCTTCGCGAATTACCTCTCAAAGAATACCTTCTGAACACGTAGTTGCTTAGACCCTCCATCACTGTAAAAACCGTTTGAAGGCTTTGAGATCGGTCTCTCCACGTTCGCTAAATGTCCCCACCCTCTATTCATTTTTTAAGGACATGCTGTCATAGTTTCATACAGTTTTTGACGACATTCATATTCACCGTTAAAAATGATAAACTCGCGAAACCACGATGGCGACGTAACAAGGAAGTTTTTACTACAGTATGCAAGTGGCCCCTATCACTGAGGTCCTAATAGAACAAAAATCTGGCGGGCGTTGAAACATACTCAGGAATTTCTCCAGGTTTCCAAGGCTTTGACCAGCAATAACACAAAATTCAAGCAACAAACAAATACAGAACTGTGCGATGCAGAATTAAACGCTAAAATGAACAACATAAGAACAATTTCTGAACAAAGACGCACCCGATGATGGAGTTTCCTCATTTCAGCGGAAACTGCGAACGCATTCTAGGAAGAAACAAACAAACAAGGCTGCTGCTGGTTGAAAAAAAAGATACATTTGCGCCAATGTAAGCGAAATATCCGCTGAAAAGTAGCTCAAATCAACATCAGGAAGACCAAACGAATCAAACGGTAACGCGTCAGCTGCGACATCACTTTTTCGTGCTCTTTACCTTCCGCCGTCGACTTCTATTAGTCGGTTGTCTGAAAGCGAAAAGACATTCCGCAACAATAATCGAATAAATATTAGGAAGCCAATAGCTGTCGAAAACAGCAACAACTCATAGAGCAGAAAAATCAACCGGTCAAGAAAAACGAGCAATCTGTGCACCCGGTTTGCGATATGAACACATGCTAAGGCAGACAGACAGCGAGAATTAATTCTGAACTCACATCGCTGCATAAAACAATAAGTATGCATCTCTCGAAGACAGCGACAGGACTTCCTGTTCAGGGATCTCCTTGATCAGGTCGTCATCACAATGCAGCCATAGATGCTCTTTCTCGTTCCAAATACTGGAGACGTAATGCCCTAAATTAGTGCCCACATGAGAAACGCACTTCAGCGAACACCAAAATGCAGAAAAGAAATGTCATCTGATATCGTTGCAATTTGAAATCATTGTAGTTAACTTGATGAGTTCTTCTGACGCATTTTCTGCCGGCAAAAAGCAAACATAAACGCATTTTAATGAAACTTATGAACGTCTGTTTGGACCTACTTACCAATAGTAGAGATGCGTGCCAAAGGACTTAAAAACCCGTGCCTCCCGATTTCGTTGGCCCTCCTTACCATCTCTCTCCATCAACGTTGTGCATTCTTGAAACTACGAACAGAAAAATCATCAAAAAAATTGATTTATGAACCAAAATGCAACGCGAAAAGTACCACTATTCATTGATGATCCCTTGTGGATGACCACTGATACCAGCTGAAATTCCTTGGCGGCATCTTCCAGCTGCAAAAGCTCATTGCCTTTGATATTTAGCGCCAAAACCTTCTATAAACAGCATATAAATAAAGGTATCGCAAGTTGAAGCTGAATCATATGCTCACTGCTCTGGAGGCAAAGTGCTGCATAAAATAATCGGCAGAAGAGAATTTGCATGGGAAAAATTTAATGCGATGGAGTTCTCGCGAAACTCCATTTCCCATTAATCTTTTTGAATCGAAAAGATGCATCGTTGGCAAATCTGCAATTCTTTTTCTTGAATAGTGTTTTGTAATGCATTTATCATTACGAAAAGGGTATGTGATTCGATTACAGCGAACGGCACACGCACCGCTTTAAAGCTAAAGTGAAGAAGCTAAAGACAAACTGGCAGTAGCCAGAAGGAGCACAGAATGAGTAGTAACAAAGAGCAGCTCACTTAAAACAAATAAAACAGGAAGCATATGAGAAAGACGAAGTAAAAAAAAAAGCGGTGGAGAGTTGCAAAAGATGGCCGTATCCAGAGATGTGTTCACAGCAACGAGAGGTCACAGAACACTCATCAAATATGCAATTAGGAGGAAAATAGCAACAACGGTATATCTCAGTAGCTTTATTCAAAGTTCACTGACGCAAAATTTTGAGCAAAAAAAAATTTTTTTGAGCGGATCAAAGCACAAACATATTTCAGCTTTTCGAAAAGGTGGTACCAGCTGTAGCAATGTGCTAAATTCCTTCGACGACGAAGTCCATTAGTCGTTTTCTCTTAAGCAGTTCAATACATCCAAAAAAAAGCCGCGAAAAATACATTAAAAGAAATTCTCTACGCTTTTAGGGGGAACCGAAACAACATTTTAGTAAAAATTTATGCCAAACATCCTTTCCATATTTTTTGAGTCTAAACTTGAATAGCACAGCCCTCCACTTCAACAAGGTCTTCGCCGCCTTATTTGACCACTATGCACCTCCAACATAGTGGCCATCAGGCTTGTGATTCCAGTAGCTACAATTCATAGTAAAAAGAAACTTGCAACAAAAAAACAAACCGAAATGTCCAGCACAGGACTGAAATGGTGACCCTCGTTGAGGAGGAACAGCGGTGTACAGCGCCTAGGCGTGTGCGATCCGAACGCATCCTCTAGAAATACCAGAGATTTTTAAAACAACCTTTCTATATGATCAACCTAAAACGCTCTATCATGTCGTGCAAACGACAAAATCCAACTTCTCGGACACCTTATGCTTATGAAAAGGCAGCCGAAAATTCATCAACTTCATTGAAACTCCACATATTCATGCATGAAGCTTCTTATCGCCACTTGAAATTTCTCCCATCCACAATATCCCATTTTTGCCGCATCCTCCCCCTTCCTCTTCGCCCCTTTACCACCGAGGTAATAACATCAGAAACTGCCTATGGACTAGTAACTATAAGTACACGTGAAGACCCGGTTCTTCGGGTATTTTCCGTTCCTTGTCCGCAACTCTTCTCACTACCTACATCGAAAATAGCGTTAACAAATCCACCGAAGGGGCCGCCATAAGATGACATCTGCGACAAGCATGGAAGTTTCAAAATGTGCCCTGACAATACAGTCCCCTTCCATTGTTCCAAAGCATCAGTTGATTTCGTAGCTTATTCATTTTTCAGCATGAAATTCACTAATTTTCCTCCCTGATCAATGGGCCACAATAACTTTTGCGGCATGGTTGCTCATCACTTATCGTTGAGCAGGAATTCTTAAGCGGGATCCAAAAATCTGGAACTGATGGCAAGTCATCAAACGTTACATCACGGCGAAAGGCTTGGATGAAAGCGGGTAGTTCAGAATGCAGCAAAAAGCGCCGAAAGCGTGAAAACCTCCTTCGAAACTACTCTCCACTAAAACCTTCACTCGGACAACTGTATCCCTGACCATATTCTAGGGTGGCTTACAGTCTCAATGCGTCCTCTAACTTAGCAAAGAATCCGCTTCAATTACGAGCGAAGAACAGCGGACTTAGAAGGTTTCGCTAACTGGACGAAAAGCTGCTCTGACTAGGCTTCAACGTTGCTGTTTATCCAAATTTAATTTTGATCGATATCTTAACTCACTGCAGAATAAATATTTATCGAAACGTGAAGTGAAAGAAGTGAGAATTCCGTGCTCTTTTTTTACAAACCTGTCAACACATGTTACACTACATCTAACAAAACTTGAACGATAAATAACACGGTTCACACAGAAGTGAACTTAAAGCAAATGGCTTAAGACAGAAAGGTAAGCGTCAGAGGCTCGTGAACGGCCTGCTTTTGTCAACGATGCCTCAAGGCTCCCGATGAACAGCGGTAGGTTAGAAGGCCCAAAAGACAGCCAGACCTCGGAGATATCCGAGTGTATGAGACACTGCAAGGGACACCTTTCTACTTTTTTATGTTGGCTTTCAAACCTTAACGGAAGTTTCCTCCGGTGCATGGATTTTATCTCACACTCACTCCACTGATAAGCTTCTGGAAAAAGAAATAATTTTCGTAGCAGCACTTCCTCTTTTTCAAAGTCAAAATGAAATGTCTTCTTCCTACCTTTAAACTGGAAAATTACTGTTGTAGCTCGGCAAAATATTGGCAGTAAAAGTGCTTCCGTCTCGATGCCCTTCCCCTTCCTTCCCCTCTTCTTTCTCAATAAGGCTACTTTAGCGATAATAGGTGACATGATTTTTCTATGCATAAGGCTAACGTGAGACATATGCATTCTCGCATTATCTTGCAAGGATTTCCCTATCATTATTTTTCCCCTAATCGGCCTTTAACGAACAGCTCTTTGCTGTTATGGCAAGTAGCGTTTCGACTCAGCAATCACGAGCTCTTCTCTTCTTTTGCGGAACTTTGTAATATGTCCAACATTTGCTGCATCTACAGGGATGAATCCTTGTCTTCCGAAGTGATATGGAATACCGCCACATCGACTGCGTGTTGTTTACATATATGTAGTATGAGGGGTGGTATGAGAAAAGGAAGTTCATGCTATAGCGTTTCGTGCAGATATAGTTCATGCTACTCTCTGCTCACCACGGTCTAGAGCAACTTCCACGTATATATCGGCAGTGTAAGAGTAAATAATGAAACGTTTTTACGTGGTCTCTGCACAGCTAGTGCTAACGAAGAGGCTTCAGCATTGGCAACTCTCTAAATGTGCAGATGAGTGGCTAGGGAAGTGGTGAGAGTGAGAATGCGAAGAAGGAAGAGTGAATATGTTTGGCAACGGAGTTGTTCTTCCATTCGTTGGAGAGGACAATCCGAGAATGATGACTTAAAACGAAAACTTCCAACTTAAATGAAGGCACCTATATTGGAATAAAAATTGGGAAAAAAACGAACAAGACACAAGTGCGTTCCGCGGACAACAGAAATAAAAATGATGCTCCCAATTTGGTAAAATTTTTCTATTTTGACGGGACTCGTATGCTGTCAGTACAAAGAGTTTGTTGCTGCGACGGTCTGGTGAATATTAGTATTAGCCCATACGTGGCCACAACCGAGCTAAATGCAGTCTCAGAAGGTTCCAAGAGATTGGCACCATGCAGCAACCGGGCCTTTCTAGGCACCACGCGATAAAATAACTTTTTCACGAACCAAGGATACTGCCGTCGGGTCGAACTCGGAATCGCGGTCTGTGTACGAGCCATTTCCCGCCATAGAAAGTCCACACATCAGAGATCAACAACGTCGCGATTGCAAACAATTCCACTGCGGTACCCCACCTTCCAGGAGAAGACATGGCCGTTACATGCTCAGCAAAATTCTCATTTGAGAACTGCTCAAAGCAAGCGAAATGCTCTTTCTCGAATTGAACAACCTGGAAAGAGTCTTCATTAGGCCATCACGTGTAACGTGAAACACCCTCATCTCAGCAAGCACATGACTGATCGGGTGTCTATGGCGCATGTGTGTTCATCCGTGCAGTTCCCCTATAACTACCAAGAGACGTTTTGAGAGAAGTGTTATATTCAGAACCGCATTGGGGCCTCGCAAAACGGAGGACAGTGAGCTGTATTATGAACTGGAGACTCAGTGAATGCAAACGCATCTAATGCCAGCCGCCGTAGTGAATTCATCCCGGATTTACTTTTTTTGAAATAGACAACACACCAAGCACACACGCTGACTTCAGTGAGCATATCCCATCGTGTTTAATAGGAAATCAAATGAACAGAACATGGAGATTGAACATGAAATTAGTAACCGAAAAAGTACAACAACTGAAGCATCACATCGCAGAGAAGACGGGTACAAGTAAGGAAGAACTTTTACAAAAATGTTTACAATTTTGAAAAGCAAGCAAACACTCCTAATGTGATGTGGATGAAGTTTTCAAGTAAGAATTAGAAGAAGTTGCTAGGCTGCACGTTGAATTTGTAGTAGCGTACCATAAGGAAATACCTAGAGTCCTACTTTGCTCCTCATAAACATCAATGACGCCTCTGATGACATTTGCTCTAATAATTTGAAAATTTATCGTTCATTACATCATTCTGCCCACGACTCCCACATCCTGCAAAAGGGGCTTAATGGCTGGGCAAGTGGTCGGAATTATGGCAGACAAACGTCTCCAATGGAAAATGTCATAAGATTCATATGAACTTCTGACACGTTTTCTCAGGCAAAAACGTGAGTCTGATCTCTGCTTGTCATAAAGCCTAGGAACGTTTCACCCGTATTGCTTTTCGCACAGTTTACCCTGGCCTCTACCAGTTTAGTCTGGAATATTGGAATATCGCAGACTCAAGTTTCGCTTGACTATTTATGGAATATCGCAGACTCAAGTTTCGCTTGACTATTTGTCATAAAATTGTGTGTGGCTTCTCGGACATCCCTCCCCACAGCTGAAGAGGGCATCAACTCCAACTGGTAAAAAAACATTACGACTCAAACGACATCTTTCAAATTCGCACTGAGAAGTTTCAAATTTGCTTCCTATCGATGCCGTTGATGCCATTTTTCCGGCTTCAAAGATGCAACTGAATCACTTTGATCTACATGTTATCATCGCCCTCACCTACCAAAAGACAATTGGCTCGAACCTAGTTTCGCAAGCGTTCCACTCTTTTCTGCTGCTCATGCTGGCATACTTTTTTATGTTTCTGCCGCTGGTCTTTACATAGTAGTGGCTTTTTTTACAGCTCATAATTGTTCACAGTGATAGCCCGTCCCCGGAAACAGTTACGCTTTCATAGTAGCACACAAACTCATTCCTACCACCATTCCCCTCCCCCTCCCCCCTCCCCTAACCTCCGCTGAAGAATGATATACCAAACAGAGCATATCTGAAGGAAATACTGCAATAATATTGCAATTTACCCTTGCTCGAACTGCCAAGTGTTGATCCTCGTCACCTTCAGTTAGCAAGAACGAAATGGCACGAAAGAGACAATTGCCATCACCTCGCACATGGGCCGTCAGCGTTGGGCGACTGTCGAGCCGCATGTATTTACACTTCCTTCTTCAAGCAAACAACAGTCATGTGTGAGGCCGCCTATTTGTTGCTTACTACGTTGAGCAGCTGCCCGAGCACAATTTAAGCCCGTAAACACTAGTCCAGGTGAAATTCACTGAACCATAAAATGATTCACGAAAATGTGCGTCTATTCAAACCATTTCGCCATGTAAGTCTCACAAAAGATCAGCAATGATAGAAGGCCGCAGAAGATCAATCATGGAATGATCATATGAACTACACCAGCAAATTCTATAATGCAATGGCTACAGATTTGTGCAATGCAATAACTGCAAGACGCAATATTTGCACTTTCTTTATTGCATTGCATTTGCAATAGCAACGCAAAGCACGTTTAGCTTTCGCTAAGCAGCAACAAGCGGCCATTGACGCATATATGAAAAAGGCGCTAGCACGTCGCACAGAAGGAAATATGGTTCCTTATTTCACCTAATGAGCCACCCTTTTGCAGTTTCATTAAAGAAATACCCTTCCGTTGAAAAGAACAGTGAACGCGCCATATGCATCCTTGTACAGAGTGACCAATCGCAGAAATTTCACCGAAATATTCCTAAATGAATGAAACATGACTAGATAAAAGGCGAAATTATTTGCGGTTCTTGCTGCGCTTCTAAATGCAAATGATAAAATGAGATATGGAAAGAAAAATATGCGCCGAAAACTTTATGGCGCCTTCGGTGGAAACCATTCACGTGCGCAAATAAACATAAGTTAGCGATTACTTACTTGAACAAGCTGAAGGCAGACCGGTCAGAGAATTCGGCACATCGCAGATTGCAAATCGAACGTGCACGTCGACAGAATACACCGCTCGGTAGAGTAAACGCAACCCTTGTCTTTGAAGCTGTTGCTAATGGCTCATCGGAATTCTAAACGGGATTACTCAAACAGCAGCATGCTTCTTGCCTCAGGATAGGAAGGAGTAAAGTGCTGAAAGAAGTATATTGAACAAGAACTTGCACGGTAAGACATCTGAAGGGAACGGGCAGAGTCTAAAGGGGGTGTGGTTGGCTGGAGCATGAATAAGCAGCTTTTCTCTCACAGGCCGATCGCATTATAAATGAAAGTTCGAATGATACTTGAAATCATGAATGCTAATTTTGGAATACTTCAGTGTCGTATGTTTGAATTTCAATGTGACGAATATGGAACATTTGCGAGCGACCCTCACTACCACAAATGCGAAAGCACATACTAGAACCTTGTATTCTGCCCATCAAACCGAGCAGCTCGATAATCTATCGACACACGAAAAGTATGTACAATAAAAACCGCACATATTAACTAGTGATGAAAATCTAGATAAGACCCTCTTCTTATGATCCCTATAATGCAAAATGTTCACAAACCCGATGCGAAAAACGCTTAGGAAATCATGCAACAATGCCCATTTCGTACATTTGCCTTTTAAAATGACTCGGTAAATACATCAACACACACGCATGCACACGTAAACATCGCAAACATGACGATGCAGTATTGCACGTTTGTGGATACGAAATTGCGAAAGCACCTAATATTACGAAACCACTCAATTCGCATAGCAATTATGAGCTTCCAAATATGAGAGAAAATTAGTCGAAGCTGTTATCGGCAAAAAACCTCAATACTGTCAAAGCCTCAATTTACAAAGGCGAGAAGCGTTCAACCTGTTTGAAAGGCGTCCGCTCAAATATCGGTGAACAAAACTCACCAACGTCATCGTGTCGAACGAGTGGTCTATGGAAAATTCGTTCGAATTTCCATCGATAACTGACACCATCTCCCGTTTTCCCCAAGAGTCACTGTCCGACTCCGTTGCATGATTTGATTCTGCGCTAACATTCGTTGTCGATTGCTCATCCTAAAGTTTCTCCGCACCGCTCGTCAATGACGAACGAATACTACAAGTTCGACACTTCCACGTAGTTTTGTTGGAGTGATGCTTTTCATGCTCAACTGATCGCTGTCCTCACTACCACTCATAATCACTTATCGAGACCCCTTGCTCCTCATTTGCTCTAAAAATTCTCCTCGATCGCTTCGCAGCTACGAACGATATCCGAATCTTCAATTTGCAAGGTCGTTAGCGACACAGTATACTCACTTAAAGAGCGCTCCTAGAAAATAGGAGACCTCAATCAAATCCCTACCCAACTCCGACTACCAATACACGCAATTAATTCCAATGTGCATTGGGCGGTGAACGTTTAAGACTAACAACCATCGTGTGTTCTTCTCTGTATTTATTATGCAATGCATTCATTTAACGACACTTTTACTTTAGCTGTAACATTCCCTGCCCACTCCGTTCACAGAGTTCATGCTTTGCAGATTGGCTAGAGGTAATGCTACCCACTAACAATTTTTATATATTCGTTTTTTTAATTAGTCAATAAATTAACATGAGAAGGCACTCACATCATTTAATCTTACGTTTCTCAAATTTCTCCGCTCTCGTCTTCTTACCTTTTGCGCAACATGTATTCTTTCTGAAATTGCAATGCACACTGCATTAACACGTCGTCCCCATTGTAACTGGGATTGGGAAAGGTAGGGATATTTGCATCTACGCTCTGAACAGGGCTAAGAAAAAAGGGAAGGTGCACATTCTGGCCTCTTTTCGCCAAAGCTGCAAAGAGCACCCCGCTCTCGGGGTTCACCTGCCAATGCTTTCTAGCCTCGCCACCGCGATTCCCGAATGTGCTGTCATCACTGTTCGAAGGAAAATGAATGCGCATTTTGGATGGTGTGAACATCTTGGACGGCTTTCAGCAAGCATTTCGTATGTCTCGGATTCCTTTTCCCTCATAAACCACCAATTTCGCGGTTTTGCTAATCTCTTCCTTGGCTAAATACAGCAATGAGGCTACGCGGTGAGCATTTCTGCATGCGGTTCATTCATCCAGTCACAACATTCGCCCAGTGAAATCCACTAGCGGCTGTTAACGTCAACACAAAGTAACATGAGTGTTCCTACATCGGAGTGTATCAATACGAGTTATTCACGACACTCAAAATATAAGATTCACTATCGCTGTCGTAGTAAAGCCCCAGTGCTTGTCAAGTGCCCAAATTAATCAAAGCGTTTCGACACAACCCGCTCCGACATTGGATACACACACACCACATGCACTTTCCTGAATACTACCTAGTGTCTGCAACTCGCCTCTTTTTTCCCACTCTCCGAAGACCGCAGTCACTTATTTCGTAATGAAGCATACTCTCATTCATTTTGACGCGATGTCCTAAGCATCTGAATCAAAAGATATCTGAAAGCAAAATTTTCGGCTTGCCTATTCAAGTACGATCCATTGAAATCTACTATTCTCAGCGCGAATCATCACATTGAGAATAATGTGCAATACTGTAGCTTCAAACCTCAGAGACGTATTGTTCTTCGCCGGATGCTACAGTCGCTTCGTCGCTGTCTATTTCTTGGACTCTTTTGTGCGACTTTTCGGCTTCTTTTTGGCCCAAAATATCTTCGCAGTCTGCCTGAAGGTGACCAATCACCTTTGGCGGTGTCTCCATGACTGCATCGCTGCTACGCTGCAGGTCAATCGCTGGTAGTGCTGAGGTCTCCGCAACAACCTCATCGGCCCTGTCATGCTCTCGAACAGGTCGTAGAACACTCGCCACTGCGCCTTCCCATAGCCGGATACGCAACGGAATAGCGACCTTATCGGTTCGTTTTGAGGTGTGCGCCGACTGGACGTTGTATTCATAGCGTTTGAGCACCACAATAAGACATCTGGAGAACTCTGGCCTATGAAGCAAGTCTTCATTACTTAACTGGTTTAGGTAACTGGTTGTGTCAGAATTACGAAACAGAGACGAGAAGGAAATCACAAGGATGGATAGAAAACGTGGAATGGAGAAGATTATTGACCGCAAAAGGTGAAATGATGAGGAAATTCTCAGTTTTAAAGATATTCGCCAATTCCCTCACTCAGTCGCAATAAGTAGTCATTAGCATCTGAATCAAAAGATATCTGAAAGCAAAATTTTCGGCTTGCCTATTCAAGTACGATCCATTGAAATCTACTATTCTCAGCGCGAATCATCACATTGAGAATAATGTGCAATACTGTAGCTTCAAACCTCAGAGACGTATTGTTCTTCGCCGGATGCTACAGTCGCTTCGTCGCTGTCTATTTCTTGGACTCTTTTGTGCGACTTTTCGGCTTCTTTTTGGCCCAAAATATCTTCGCAGTCTGCCTGAAGGTGACCAATCACCTTTGGCGGTGTCTCCATGACTGCATCGCTGCTACGCTGCAGGTCAATCGCTGGTAGTGCTGAGGTCTCCGCAACAACCTCATCGGCCCTGTCATGCTCTCGAACAGGTCGTAGAACACTCGCCACTGCGCCTTCCCATAGCCGGATACGCAACGGAATAGCGACCTTATCGGTTCGTTTTGAGGTGTGCGCCGACTGGACGTTGTATTCATAGCGTTTGAGCACCACAATAAGACATCTGGAGAACTCTGGCCTATGAAGCAAGTCTTCATTACTTAACTGGTTTAGGTAACTGGTTGTGTCAGAATTACGAAACAGAGACGAGAAGGAAATCACAAGGATGGATAGAAAACGTGGAATGGAGAAGATTATTGACCGCAAAAGGTGAAATGATGAGGAAATTCTCAGTTTTAAAGATATTCGCCAATTCCCTCACTCAGTCGCAATAAGTAGTCATTGTTAAATTCGAGGAAAAGCAAATCAAAATAACCATACAATAAATCCCCTTCCTCTCTTCTAACCGCCAGTCGCTGTGATTCTATAACCAAAATCACGCAAAAAATACAACGATTGAGCATCTCCTCATCGGTTTATTAAAGTCACCTCTTCACACATATGGAATGCACAGCGCAAACTGCTGAAAGTGAACCGCTATAAAAATCTGTTAGTGAATTTGATAGGCGTCATACTGCCAACTTATCGCACCCAACGGTTTGCGAGAAAACAGTCAAGAACTGATAGAACAAAAAAAAAACCTGCGGAATCTATAGCATGTATAACTTCAATCAATCTAGATTACACTACGTTATTCACGCATTAACCATCAACGCTTATTTGTTGCGACACAAGAAATTCGCCATCCATCCATGCATCCACCCAATTTTTTATGATGTGAGCATCTGCTAATGCTTGTTAAATGGCACTTAAATCATGCACTAACAACAATCTATGAAACCTCAACATAATGCCACTAGACTTTCGTTTCGAAATAAACAAGTTCTTTGCATCGTAAGTGCTGAGTCAACTGCCCGAGCCTTACTCATGTAAGCAAGGTCATGGAAGGCAATGAGTTCCCCACTTCGCAAACTCTCTGATTAATAAATTAAACACAAGACACCTTGCAGACATCTTGCAGAAAACGTTCACTTCAAGTGGGTTAGTACCGGAAGTTTCAATCAAGATGGACCATTAAAATTCGAAATCGAGGATTGATTTAATTTCCGAGCTAAAGCCCAGGCCTGTATTAGGTACCCACACTGCAAATTTCACTGGAACGATAAACGGATCCCGAGTTGAAGCATGCAGAAGAACGAACGGACGACTTCCGAAACGTGCTATTTCCTGGGGAAAAATCCTGCTGGAATACTTCTGCAGTATTCCTTCCCTTGCTGGGACTCATAACGAATGGGCAATGAAGCTGATAGGCATCCCTAGCATTGTCAGCAATCAAAAGGATGAATTTTCAAGATATTTTTTAAAGCCGGTCAAGCTGCTCTCGCTCTTCGGTGGAGGTCATTATTTCTTCATTATCTAAAACAAGTATTCAGCTGAGTACTGAAATATTTGCAGATCTTCATTTTTGTGACAACTGAAAATATGCATATATCTATTTCTACACGTAGTGCCACATTGATCAACTCAGATTTTCGCAAACTTTCATTGCTCCGATGGGAATCCGTTTAGGTTTGAGCCGCCTTATACAATGAATTCGGCTTCAAACCAATAGTTACTTCTTTCAAATTGCTAGAGATATGCGAACTTGCAATGGGCAATCAGAGAAGAAATAGAACATAAATGAGGGCACAAAAAAGAAGAAACGGAGAAGACGGAAAAAAACGGCGAAAGGAGGAAGAGGACAGCAATAAAAGTATGGACAATAACTTTCAAATAGTTACAAAGAAAACACAGGAAGTAGCGCACGTAAATAATAACATACTTTGGGAGTTTGGTGAAAGAATGCTGCACGACAGCTGTTTTCGAGTGGCACACATCACACCTGTGCTCGACGCATTCGCTTCTCAGACACCGCATAATCAGCGACTGCACTGATTCTATATTCGGCTTTTTGCTGCAATCAGTTTAATTCCATCTGATTTCTGTTGAATGAATGATGTAATCGAATATTAACTGTTCTATTGATGCAGCAATTGTTCAACGTCAACTTGTCAGCTGGATGACGTCACTTTCGTTGTTCAATCGTATGTGCATGTATTTATTTGTTATTAAAGCAAACTACCTGACCTCGATTTAATTGTCCTACAAATTCTGTAAAATTCAATCAGGTGCAAAATACATAATTTTTGATTTTATGCCACATCGGATATCGAAGATTCAACAAGAATGATATTTTCTACGACCAGAGACTTGTACTGCTACAAACTACGACTTGAACTTGCAGACTGCGTCTTTCAGGCTAACGGGATGAAAGCAGCAGATAGATAAACGATCAAATGCCAATATGTCTCAAAAGACTTGCCAGACTTATAAAAAGAAACAATCAGTACGAAGCACACTAGTAAAATGCGTTTAAAAGACTTATCGGCAACGAAAGCGAATTATCAAAATATTGTGAACTCACAATTGTGTGGCAATGTATGCAGACTTCAAGCATATAGAACTAGAAGATGATGGGACAAGAAAAGTACAGTTAACGCCGTCGCCTATTTCTGATGAAGACATTTGAAACCAATAATAACCAGCAACTCCCTAAACTTACAGCACGTCAGCTCGCCAATATACGCAAAAATGTGGAATTATAATGTGGCGCTGTGACCTGCTACAGTAGAAGAAAATCGCACAATATACTGTAGTGGGTTATATTATACTGTAGCACTGAAACGGAGAATAAGTGAAAATGAACTTTACCGGGAAAGGCAAGAAGGCAAAGGAAGTGGCAGCAAGCAGTCCCTTTCAGTTTGTTGCATCTCTTCACCACACCTTAACAAGCATCGCATTAAGCAAATCATTTACCGCTGTAGGACACATCCGTCCATTGAGAAAACATCCACATTTAGTGAGACTTGGTTCGCCTTCCCACCCTCTTCAGGCAAATAGCGACCACCCTCCACGCCTCCATCCCGAAATCTGCCTTAGGTTAAACCAATCAATACCAAACAGCTAAAGAATATACCAGTGAGCGAGAGGCACTTGGTTTCAGAAAGCATTTTTCAAATGAAATCAAAACAATTTCACGAAATAGTTTCTATGGAAATTAGTTTCGAACATAAGTTTCTACGGAAATTAGGTTTGAATGTTTTTGCTATGCATACATCGATATAATGCAGACCACGACAACAATTCCGCCATGTATGTGTACAAGGACACGGTAACATTCTGTTGAATACAACCGTAGAGAATCAAAACAACCCAGCAGCTCATTAGGATCGTGGCCGCTCAAAGGACTTACTTCCCTAAATGCCGCATTCGGAGGTGAAGAGCGACAAAAACTCAAATAACTGTGAACTTCGCCCTCATTCCCACTCAAATATGACTGCATACAGCAATAACAAAAACAAAGGGTAACTGTTCTGTACACAAATTACAATTCTCCCAGTTCCACCTCCTCCTTCCTCCCCCCAACACTTAGAATAAGTGTAACCGTACCTCTGCCACTTGGCAAGTGCCATAATTACCATTAGCAACATCAGATGAAACTAGTTCGTTAACCACAAGCTAAATGAACAGATATAAAACAACACAGGCGCCTTCCCGCTCACCACATGAAACAGACCGTTAATTGGTGCCCTGGAATAAAGAGTGGGGAAAAAGGCGAAAAAACCGGTGGCAAACGATGGTGTGCTCAAGCTCGAAACCGAAACTGCCCGTCACTTCGTCATGCACGTGTCCATGATCGCCACCTTCCTGAATAACCTCAAACGCCCTCTTATGCTCATCCTTCAGCTGCTTCAAAAATTCGAGGAGAAATTCACATGCGTCCTAAAATGTCAAATAGCATTTTACCACTCACATCAGTATTTGATTTCCAATATGCAAACGGTGTATATGTATTACAAAATTCGTGGGCATGCCGCTATGCATTCGCCACATCCTTGTCGGAAAACACTGAGGAGAAAAAGAGGGATATGACATTAATAAGCAAACCATACACCCTTTTATCTGGATTCTGAGGACTGCCAGAATGGCGAACTAAAATTGAAACACACGCTCAACTGCTTAGCGTAATAAAAAACGCACTAATATGTTACTGTTCAGCAATAAGAATCCAGAAGTATTTAACAATGACAAGCTAAATGTACAAATTTCGACAAGAGTGAACGGTGCATCTGATAGGAATAGAGGGTCGGAAACATACGAGGTAAAATGGATTTGTGTACCTGCAAGACTGCCCTATGACAATATTCCACTTGAGATCTCTACATGATATCCTAACCTCTCGATAGCCTCGAGAACCTTACAGGGTCTTAACTTTTGCACATCTCCAAGCTGAACCCAACTTTCCCAGAAACTCAGAGTCTGTTCTCGGATCGGACTAACTGCTAGCATGAAGTTTCGCCGTTGAAAATAACGAAAACGTCTACTGCTGAGTGTAACGGAGCCACCTACGCGCTCATCGCTTTGCAACAGCTCGCTCACAACAGTAGCCTTCTTATGTGGTGCAAGCAGTCATTATTACTGCCAACCCGATCCACTAGAAAACTTCTGAAGAAGTCTCTTCATCACTTGAAATGAAACCTTGTAGGCAAAGACCGCATTTTCTGCACCTGCACAGTCCAAAGTATAAGACGATTCCCTCCCCTTTGACTATCAAGAACAGGAGTCGTTCGAGAAAAAGTGTCATTTTAAAACACCCGATTGAAGAGCCTCTCAATGTAAGCCATGAATTCTACCTCCTGGCGTCCCTGCGAGAAACGACCGCCGTCTACAGCGCGCAGAACTTCCTTGAGCATCAATCGATCAACGTTCCCAACCAAGCTTGAATATCCACGTATCAACTTCAGCAGCGCTCTGCAAGAACTCCCTTAACTAAAACGAACGCAGTGCCAACAGAGAAAACAGACCTAAAGCAACCATTTGCGCGAACTGAATCGAAAACCTGCAATTTATTTACGTCCAAACTCGGCGTGGAAAAGTTCAATTACGCATAGCATAAATGTGTAAATAAGCTTGCTCTTGCAGTTGAAAATATCGGATTCGGATGATTTCAGTCACTAAAAAGCAATTGAGCATTAAACTTATTTGTTAGGATCGTGAAAAGCAAACAATGCTCACAAAACATGATAAAAGAACCAAAAAACGCAGTCCGATTCGAATAACTAAAGAAAGCACGAACCTAGTGAGTAGCGCATCCTCATGCTGTGCGATGGCTAAACGTTCACTGGCGTCGAGAAGGTACGCTTGGAAGTGAGGAACGTTTAGTAGACTTCGGAGCACGGCATTCATATAGCACGTATTACCAACGTTTGTGAACCTGCAAAAGTGACTCGCGTGCTGATTTGAACGGAAAGGACATCATCAGTGTGCATTTAGAAACACTGCTTCAGCCTACCTTACCTGAAACATTTTCGAATGCATAACTCGCGCGAAGAGAGGGGGTCCATCTGGGTAAGATGGCGAACATGATAATTTAATGTCTACTGTAAGAATGACTTATCGTTATGCGTTAGTTTTCCTTAGGTTCGAGAAAGGGGTAACCTTTTCAGCAAAACGTTTGATTGACGCCAGTGGTATGTCGCAAAGATTATCCCTTCAAATCCGACGACATTCACCAACTGTTAAAAGGAATCACATACTGATCCCACTCAATTACCGAAATGTCACCGGAATTCACGTCCCACTTCGATCATTTCTCCGTGAGTACTGAAATTCTAAAGTAGTCCCATTACCTGTACCAGTGGTATGTCGCAAAGATTATCCCTTCAAATCCGACGACATTCACCAACTGTTAAAAGGAATCACATACTGATCCCACTCAATTACCGAAATGTCACCGGAATTCACGTCCCACTTCGATCATTTCTCCGTGAGTACTGAAATTCTAAAGTAGTCCCATTACCTGTTCAAAACTTTTGTCTGTTTATTTAAATTTCTTGTCTAGCTATTGGGATGCGTCACCTTTCGAACATCTTAACTCATGCGCCTAAGCACACCCTTCTCTCTGCTTAACGACAGAAGAGATTGCGCCCAAAGCTTGCCAGAAATAACTACATGGTCACGATGACATTATCAACAGCGTAAAATAACTCCATTCTTCCTTATCAGTTACTATTCATAAGCTAGAACGATGCTGTGCTTATAAACCTTATATTTTTGCTCTCTTAAAATAGAATCGACTGCAATGACATTTGGTATTCGAACCGTCCTAAAACTTGAGATGTGAATTAGTAATGCCTTCAGTATTATTCCTCTTACACTTCGCACTCTCGCAAACACTGTCCAAAGTACCCGCTGACATCCTCGATTATATAGAAAATACAATGAACCAGAGTCATCAAGTATCAACCAAACACTCCCATCAAAAAAAGTGTAATTCCTCACCCTTTTCTCGGACATTGCACATCGCTTTCACTGAAATCACTTCGTCTTCTTCTACTCGTTGAGCAAATCAGTGTATCGTCTACGCTTTCCACTTTTCGCATACGTTTCATTCGCGACGATGTTGCAACACGTGTTTTGTTGCATAAATAAGCTCTTCCTCTCTTTTTTCTCGCTTGAAAAAGCTCATCTCGAACCGAACTAGCCATTGAGAGACAACCTGACTAATAACCAGAAAACGGTGCGACGTTTTTCTCGACTGCAACATTCCCGACGGTCAAAATTCTCATCGGAACAAACGCTGATACACCAACAGCACTTTTGCGGCTTGCATGCTCCAACATTCCTTCTGCATCGGATTCTACCAGATTGGATCCAAATCCTTTTTCACGGCTCGCAACAATCGACATGCACCCTTTCTTTCTGGGATCGTCGAAATTTTCCCTCACAAAGACGGCACAATCATTGCTGCTCTGCAACTGTCGATCGTTTAAAGCATCGTCTGTGATCCTTGTCGCTTCCGTTCTAAAAATAAATTTTTTCATCTCTTATATAACAGATTTGCATCATATAATTTTGGGAAAGTGAAACCTATAGAGGCTCAAACAAGAGGAACTTTTTTTGAAATAGTGAACAATGGTGCAAATATGCAGTAAAGGTGAGCATTTGCACGAAGCTGAATGAAAACACCGAAGAATTAAACGGAAAAATTCGCTCTTCTAAGCACAAATTAGCGAACTATCCATCAATTAAGCGAACAGACAACAATAATGAAAGATAATTGGACAGATAAACTAAAGAAGCGATTATGTTAAGAAAAGGGAACATATAAGCGATTGTTGTAAGGTGAAATAGACCAAGGTTGCTTAGAAACGCCGAAACTGATTACTTCAGCAATTTGCAACAGCAAATCATTCTAATGCTCGAGCTACAAATCAGTGCCTCCAATACTTCGCACTCAGCACAGTCCTCACAAACAAGCAAACCACCCTTTTATGCTAAATGGAATGAACTCCACGCTTAGAATCAACAGAAACGTCACCCCCACTTCTATATCTTTCCTCACATCCCCTCTTCCCACCCATCCTTGTATCCATACATTTTCACAACCTTCAACGACAACCGGAGCAAACGGAGCATGACGCCATCCTATCACGACTCCTTACCCATGCATCGCATCACAAGCGCAAGCAAACAAAAGTTCCAGAAATTGAAACTAAAAATTCAATGACAAAAACGTGTTGTCTCCGCAATCCTCAAAACTCGCTTGAAGAACTTCGCTTTCTACTGGAAACTGGCTTTCTAAATCAATTTCGTTAGCTGAATTTTTGAATGAAAACTGTGTTGCCTTCTTAGGCGAACAATTTATCAACTGGTGTTCAGATTATCACTCCCAAGTTCAATCAAAAAAACGTGGTTGCGAGAGCAAAATTGGAGGTTAGTTAACAGCATCAGTTTCTGATTGGATATGGGGGTTGTGGCATCAATTTTCAACCGGAAATATAGTTCGGGATGCTTCTTCGGATTACTGCAACTCAGTCTGATATGTGATTCCAACTCTAACTAATCCTTCCCCCTCCTCACCCCCCTCTCTCTTGGCCAGAATTAGAGAGGTGGAAGATGAAGTGAGCTTATGAAGGGGAGGAAATGCTGCAATACTACGCACTTTGCAATTACATTTTAAATCGAACAAATAAACCATCGCGATAAAAAGCAATACAATATAAAAAGTGAAAGTGCTTCTGACAAAAAGAGACCAACGATGAGAATACACTTGTTTTTACCATCAGGATCTCCTTTGTTAATGTGTTTAAACTTTCTCAATGCGATAAAGCCGTAACGTTATGCACTGCAACAGAAAAAAACTGGGGACGCATGCACCGCAATTAACGGATATTACAGCATCCCTTTATATGCGTGAGCACCGAAGCAACCGTCTATCAGTGAACTCGAACAAAAAGTTTCAACTACTTTACGAACGCGTCGCCAGAATCTCAAACCAACACACGTTACCTATTCAGCTGAAGCAATGAAGCACTTGCCCATACCCTACGACGGTGACATTCAAGCACGTTCGAATGCGCTAACCTTTGGTTTTCCTCGTATTCTATCTGTAACATCGGTCGCTTATTATTCGCTGGTCTCATTGCAGCAGTTGACAGTGGACAACTGCATCTCGTCCCCCACTTTACATCGGTGGAAACCTCTACAACATACGATTTTGATAATAAAAAAAAGATCGACGCACATTCTTACAACAATACTCTATCATATTTGATCAATTCGAAAAAAAACGTTTAAATGCAAGCGAATAGATCCCAACGACAAAAGAAATCATCGATTATTTTTTAATTCTGCCTCTACGAAGGGAATTGTACGGTATTAGAGAATATATTGTTGTTGTGCTCACTTTCAGTGTTCATTGCAAAATAAGGCTCTTTCCAAAAAAAGCTTCGAGACTATATTTCACGCTTATAATCTCTCTATAGGTCAGAAGCTTGCGCGCGGTATAGAAGACATGCAGTCGTTTGTTTCAACGTTAGAACGGCACCATCACTTTAATTATGCAAAGGACTGAGAATGAACAGCGATAATATATGAAGGATAGGCTTAAAGTTGAAGAATTAGTGGAGAATGTAAGGCACACTGCTCGAATTCAAAGGCCTTGATGTGCTATAGAACTCGAAGCTAGAAGTTCTTGAGGGAATTTTTGCTTCCCCGGGAGGAATCGACGACCAATAAATTGAACCAGTGAATTTTCAATGCATAAACTTGCTACTATTTGCGAGTCAACGTAAACTTGCTTCAGTGTCAGTTTTGCAATTGTAATGATGCTTTATCCATGAGTGTGTCTTGCGATAACCTATTAGTGTATTCATCCACATCGTGACAATGCGCCTATACCAGCTGAAGCATAAGCCGATTATTCTGTGAGTGTAGGAAGTTGCTGTTTCAAATTGAGTTATCTCAACATGCAATATTGACAACGAGTAATGTATAGGAATGAAACATATGAAATGTGGAAATTAGTGAAGGCGGTTGGGAAATAGCGCTTCAGTGCGTTCGCGAGGGGTGTAATTTTCATTGCCGTTTTGATGCACTATCAAACAAGCACTGACAAGAATAACTAATACGACATAACGCTTTCCTCGATGAATGTTCTGGTATAAACGATTTGAAAACTCAATGGGATACTTGCACACTACCTTTGGTTTTCCCCGAAACCATCCACTGAGTCACAGGCTATATTCACAAAGCAAGCGATAATGTTGTGTATTTTTGTGCCACTGCTACAATAAATACTGTGCCATAATATTTTCTAAATGAGTCTTCCAGGTGAGAGGGAGAAGGGAAAAAGATTTCGAGGAGGGGGGGTGGCAGGGAAGGTGGGAGGGAGATGGGTTCTGAAAATCACCTCCGTGCTATCAAGTGATATATCGCGTAATGTCTTACGTGAATATTCCACGTCTGCATTATAACGAGGACAACATCAGTGAATCCTGCTAGAAGAAACTGCTGACTTTGCAATAAGAAAAAAAAAATTGATAAATTAATTTGCATGAATGACATAAGCGTCGAAAGAGAGTTGCAGTTGAGATTAGAATGATCAAAACTTAACATAAGGAGATAATATCTTTATTACTTTCGTTTCTGCTTTTCCACTAATACCAGTTTAACTTTGTGGGCAACAGAAAACTCCTTGAATAAACCTCCACTTATCGCTAAATTACTTTTGTTGTGCAAGCAAAAAAAAGCCTCCTTTCAGATTCTCAGAAGATAGAAGAAACAACTACTCAATTCAACACCTTCAGAAAAAGAAATAATTCCCATTCCACGGAAATGCACCTTCAAATAATACACTCCCCCCCCCTCCTTCTCTTCTTGTCACAGAATCAGAAAGAACGACCTGCTATTGCATAAGTGAAATGCTGCATATTAACGATGCATTGTGCCGAAAACTGGAGAGTGAAAATCAGCCAAACTTAATGAATTTCTCTCACAATCTGACGGAAACTTATAATCGTTGGGTATATAACGCCATACAATACGGTATACATTTTTTCTACATTTAACGCCTAGGGCAATAGAAATAGTACTTGCATCAATAAACTTCATCAATCATAGCGACTCTAGAGTGGGCGAATTGAGTTCGAGATGATACCATTAGAGTGTAATATATGAGCGGCATGCTTATAGAGCACTGCTTTTCAAAATTTGCATTGATCAAGCAAATTGTGTGGGCTATCCTACAGCTGCAATCATTGATGGTGATTAGAGAAGGAAGAAAGGAAGTGTCAAACTCACGAACGAGCATTAAAACTGTGACGTATAAATCAACGTATGATACTAAACACTACCGCCGAAGTCATGCCGCTCCACACCCACGTCAACGCCGTCCATTATTATTTCATTCGCATGTGCTGATTCGTGCATCGTGCCGTCATTGCTCCTAAATGGTTAAACCAGTAATAGTCTCTTGAGTGTGCAGTGCCGAAACAATCAAGTTCACAATAAAGAAGATCGGTAACGAAATAAAGTTTCCGATAAATTCGACATCCCTTCAAACGTTTCCGTCAACCTAGAAATGAGCACTGCATCCAAAAAAAAACAATATATACAGAGAAGCCAGATGGCCTCTTCAAGGGCCCACTCCGCTAAAAGAGGATTCCCAACCAGTCCCTCTGCTATCATGAACATCCGGAAATCTTTGGCAGATGATGCAGAAAAAGTAATAGTAATAACAGTTCGATGGCAGGACCTCACGAGTACTACATAGCAGTGATTCTTCTTCTTGAAGGGACAGCCTCACCACAGCCCTCGTAGACGACCCCGAAAGCGAGCCCCGAAGAGACAGCCGCCCGATGGCTCTCGCAGAGACGCCTAGCGCGAAACTCCAAGTGAGACCCCGACGGCTTCTCAGCCGTCGGTTAAAATCCACCCCAAATTGCGAATGGAGAGCATTGGCAATCGGGAGAGCGGTAACACATCTTTCCGAGTAAGCGTTAGGAAAGAGGAGAGGTGAAGTGCATTTTCATCTCTCCATCTGATTCCCATGGCTTCGTCGGCATGTTTCCGTTTGGAGAGACAAAACATGCCGCTCTCTTCGAAATTCTTCACTTTTATTGTAAACATAAAATTGCATTTATGCTTTTAATTTTGGCTTAGCTAATTCAGAGTGCTTTAGCGCACTCCGACAGATGAGGCTTCTAGATCTATTGCGTATCTCGCGCGTCGGTTTGTGCGAAATGAAGTATTCGAAAAAGAAAGGCAGCTTGCTGAGCGTGTTGCAATTGCTGCTCACGCTGGTGCTCGTACCTCTAGCAGGTAATGCGTTAGTAAAACCTCACGCCGGCTGCGGCGAAACTGAGAACATTTGATGTTGGCATGTGGGTTGATTATTTCTCGCAATCTTCATCTGCTCCACTTCAGTGAGTGTGAGCCGAGGACTCAAAAATAGATTTTATCTCCATCTGAGGCATTTGCTAATGGATTTTTGAGAATTTTAAATCAACAAACCTAAAAGAACGGTAAACCGAACTGCAGAGTGAGAAATAATTATTTGAACGTCTCAGAAAAGGCCAAACTACATGAAAATACCTAAAACTGACAAAGGTACTATGAAACTGGAGATTCATATGAGGGACGAGGGAATCGACTCATCCCTGAGTGTATGAAGCGCATCAAAGCGAATACTCACGACGTCTTAACGTAGGCAGGTGCGAGAGTTGTCTTCTGAGCAAAATTTGGTACTTTCCTTGACAGCGTGCAACCGTTGTCGACACTCACAAGTGAACGCAACATATGCGGACGGACCGTGCAGCCTTCATCGTCTAAAACAGTAATAATCTTTGAAAACAAATCTCATTCGAACGACTCCAGTAGAGACATATAACATCGGCCATAAGTTCTGATAGACATTTCCGTTTCAACATGATGAAGAAGTCGGCATGCATATATCCTACTTTTCAACTGGAACTGGCTATGACGTAGGGCGAATTCCATATGACCTCCATGGTAGACAATCTGGCTTTTATAATAATCTGCATGCCGCAACACAGCTACGAACGAAAGACTTCAAAAGCAGACACTGTCAATCGAGTCTATGCGGGCAAGCGGCCGTCTCATACAGCTTCCTTTCTTAATCTCTGCAAGGTGAAAATCTGTTGTGTCATCACACATTATCAGTTGCCTATGGGCATCCAAAGTGCTAGTTTTTGGTATGAGAGTTTTACATACTGGCTTATACAACATTTTGCATGAGCAGCAGTGAATGAGGCTTTCAAGCCCATGAAGCAAATTTTTTGAGCTACCGACTTTTCCTTGATAGAGAACATTGGGACAACAATTCGTGTTTGTGCTCCACCAAGAAATTCCCTTCTCACCTGAGGGCGAGCATCACAACAATCATATGCGGGCAAAAGAAAATTTCTGACGATGGCATGGTCAATGAAGTGATTCAGATGCCAATTTCAGTAATTACAAATGATGTTAAACCTGCTCTCATTTTCGCTGAGAAAGGATGCAGAATAAATCAGTGAATTCAACGGGAAGTGGTTATGATGGACATTATCTTACCACGCAGCACAAGTCCATCATGGCATTTTCTTCATCAGATTCGTTCTTGAAAGAACGCAAATTTTCAGAGCGTTTCTGAGTGTCATTGAATCCCTCCGAATGAGTGGATTAACGTTCACCAAATATCGCCCGTGTACCTAGTGTTGTCAAAACGACGTTGGAACAAACACTAATCAACCTCTAGAGTTATAAGAGAGCTGGTAACCTTGCAGGATGTCACTGTAAGCGATAACTGCAAACATTAATTATACAAACGTACCTTTTCTCTGCATTTGCTTCATCGTATAAAAAATCATTGCCATATCTTGTGCGTTCTCTGCAGTCACCTCCACAATTTCCGCGTTGTCAAGCCGATGCTCATCGGGGAATGCATATACCACTATCGTTGCTCCAACGGTTGTGTTTTTTAAGACTAGCGAACAGTATACCTACAAATTCCAACATTTTAAATGGAAATGATTGAAATATGGAAAGATTTGTGCATTCTTCACTGTGATCCACAACAAACGGCAAACAACTCACTAGTGAAGACAGCTCTCATGCCTTTTTGCAAACACACTTTACAGGATGAGATGACGTTAAAGTCGTATCTGTGTACCTACCTGTGCCAACAGTCTCAACTCAACAAGCGCTCAGCGTATGGTCATCAAACCTGCTAAGTTTGGAGTAAAGCACAGTATAATGTTGTAATTGTGCGCGATATCATCAATCACTCTTTGATCCATCATAGGCTCAAATTTGCGAAGGATGGATTTTGCGTACTTTTTGACGGAAAATTTCGATGACTGTTGAGGTTGAAAGTGTTTTTCGACAATTTTCATCATTTGGCTGAGTTTATTCTGAAAAAGTAAGAAGTGTGCTCTCTTCGGATTTGATTTGGCAGCAACAGCAGCAAACTGCACCGAAAAAATGCAATTTCATACGCATGAATAATGAAATGCGCAACTGCGTGAGAAAGCCAACAATAGCACATTTAGTTTTTTCGCGTATGATTACACAGTTCTCCTCATTTTTTACCGCTCACAACTCCGAAATAACGGAAGCACAGATGCCTATTTTTCATTTAGACGCCGGGTTTCCTTTTAGCATAGAAGGATGTCGTTTGGCGGATGTTTTTTTCTTAATTTCAAACCTCCAGTCACTCTCATGAATGTTTTGGCGTTAGATAATATTAAGATTCTAAATGCCCTTTTGGGAATTCAATTCTCACATGAGGTTTATGCAAAGGTGGTCAACAACGTAGAAACTCCCCTGTCCCCTCAAGAAAACTTTCTGGTAGAATGAACTTCACAGTATTGACGCCTCTATTCGGGTGGAGGTATAAAGTAAAACTGCACGCATGAAAAAAGAACAAACTTACCCTTTCTAAACGTTTCGTGCCATCGGCAACACTGACGATTCTCATGTTCTTATAGTTGGCGTAGAATCTGAATTCTAACGAGGAATTCGGAAGTTTAAGGGAGACCGTTCTTCTTTTCGGGTCCATGATGCGCACCTAAAACATTCCAAATAAAATGAATTGCAAAAGAAGAAATGGAATGCAGAACAACATCACAAGTGAGCGCCGTGCAATAAGAGGAAAGCTCACCCAAAGCTGCCTGAGCCAGAAAATCCTGACCGCAACACATAACCTTGAATACTTGAATACAGCTCTGAATACCTGCGCAAGGGCAGAGGCCGACGACTTTCCCGATCAGCCACTCATAGGACTCCACGGATAAGACTCCGAATAGAAATGTGTGATCTTCTCACAAGAGATAATTTTATGCTACAGGTTCCCGAATATGGGTTTGAATGGTTGGCTTTAGAAGATACTCACCAAAAAAGCGGTTTCTGATAAATCGGAAAGTTTGTCAACGTTACTATCAGAAGAACTGGGTGATGAAATTAAGAAATCAGAAGGTCCGATCAACGTTTCAGAAGCTTCTTGGAATCTGAACACAGCGGCAAAAATATATCCTTAGCGACAAAGGTCAAGACCTCACATCAGTGCCGAATCTCAAAAACGGAACTAAGGAATTTGGACGCGTTCGAATGCGCCAAGAATG
Source organism: Baylisascaris schroederi (assembly GCA_006503575.1). Classification (NCBI taxonomy): domain Eukaryota; kingdom Metazoa; phylum Nematoda; class Chromadorea; order Rhabditida; family Ascarididae; genus Baylisascaris; species Baylisascaris schroederi. The sequence continues at coordinate 50,219 of QEWY01002444.1, forward strand.
TCTCAACAAGACCAAGAAGGCCAAGAACACTATTAAAACTGTTCTAATTGAGAGCTGCGACGAGGTAATAACATGCGGCATGCTACAATCACACAATTCATATGCACGCATTATCAAAGAGTTGTGCAGCTGTAAGATGTGAAAAGTCAACAGTTCTAACTTGCAATGTGCTTGTTTTCTGTGAATTTCTAGCAATCTTTTTTGCCAAGCAGTAGTCGCCGATACTGCCCTTTAGCATTGCAATGCTGAGTGCGTGATTGTTGACACAGTTCCGTACAGCTTTGTTCAATAGTTTTTACATCTTCGTTCTACTAATGTCTGTGACGGGATGAATTTTGACCACACCACCTTTTAGACAACTCAACGTAGGCATGGTAAGGCGTGAACCAAAGAATCCCTCTAGCAGTGGGTTTGATCAGACTTGAGCTATGGGACTTACCATAATTTATTTATTTCTAAATATAAGAAGTTCCATGTCCCTGGATGCCAGCGAGTTGAATGAGATTGTTTTTCTCATTGCACCATATTCAACGCTATCCCCAAAGATTTGTTCCTCAGATCTTTATTTCGCAAACAAATTAAACAGCACTTAAAACATAGAAGGGAATAAAACTGATCAATCACTGGCGTCAGTTAAGTACGCTAACAGATTTCTCGAGGTGAACGCAAAAACACTACGCGCTGAGACGGTATAGACAGGAACTGAGGGCGATATACACGCAAAAAAAACTGAAAGAAAGGATGCTCTTGATAAATTGCTTCGGTCAGATAAAAAATTACGAATCAAATTCAATGTCAATGAAATCATCGAAAAATATAGAACATGCTATCAGATCTAACTGAAGGCGTCACAATCCAAGGGATTCAAGGCCGAAGATGCCCTGACGAGCTTCAAAGCTCTATGTGACTGTATGGACCCTGAAAACTTCGAGAAACTATTCTTCTATTTCCACTTCCACAGCGGCAACCAAACTGAATAACTAGATTCAAGAATGCCACGACCGTAAGCAATTGAAGCCTCCTCATGACGTTCGATGCAACTGTACCGAACTGCCGGTAGAATATAACTGGTCACATGATACACCTCAATTTATGATCGACTCATAATGAGTGTTCTAATTCATGACAGTATGAGGAAGTCGAAGGATAGAAGGGGAGGGAGGATAGCCCTCCGCAATGTGATGAAATGAATGATGCCTGTTAGGCGCTAGATCATTTTTAGGCACGCCATGCTCCGTGAGGACGCTTGCTTCCTATATCCGCGGGGTTGCGGGGTTTTTCGACCGAAGATTCCACAACAGGCACATGCGCGACTCAAAGTCAGTGAGCCATCTCTCCGTGGCAGCCTCCGCAGCGACCGCTAAGTGTGGAGGTGGGTGAGCTGCAACACCAAGTCACGTCAAGTAGAAAATTCCTCGAACACTTGAGCAGGGAGGGATGCGCACCTAAAGGGCAGCGTCAGACTCCTTGGCACTCTCTGTAGACCCACAGTGACTCGATCACGCGCAACCATTATATGACAAAGTCTGCCGAACACTTGTATTCACAGTAATGATGAGATCTACGGTGATCACAAGTGAGTAAAGGCGCAACATTGCTGTTCGTGATGTACACAAGATTGGTGTTTGCAGCAGTGACAGATTTCGTTAATCGTTGCGTGGGAATGGGAATGGGCACAACGAGAATTCAGGCAATCTTTAATCGTGCTAAGATAAATAGCTTGCGGGTATGCGAAAGAAAGGTATAACACATGTGTGCAAAAATAATTTGTGCGGAATAATGGCCCACTGATTGTCTCTTGCTCGTCAAAGCTATCCAGCATCACACAACATTCGTTCACATTTCAAATCGTTTAACATGAAATTTTAGCCGCCTGGATAGATAAGATATGAAAGGCATAACACATCCACTAGGCGACACCACCTCAATAACCACATTCTACACTGTTTCTTTACATGCTATTAATTCTTCTTACACAAAAGGCCATCGACACCTCACACGGTTCACAGAGCATGTGCCTCCCAGTACTCTGAAATGATGTCACCAGTGCGGTGGATATCTTGCCAAAATACATGACGATGGATGGAGAAATGAAAGCAAAACACAGCTGAGCATGCTGTGGCTTTTCATATGACTGTTCACATAGCACTACACATACTGCATGCCATCAGAAAGGCGGTAGCTTTTTCTTAAGGCAACTCTGTGATCCATCCTGCACCGCCCTGCTACTGTTCTATTATCTCGAAATTTGCTATCGGACGACCAGACCCACTCTTCTTTGAACGAAAGGTCCCATCATCCATTAGAGCTAAACAATGCCAACGGCTCGGAAAAGAGACCGTTCAAATGATGCTCGACCTTCACCTCTTGCTTCACTTATTTGAAGGACATTGGCGATCGCAACATTGCTGTTGCGATGGTATCATTTTCGCCACCTTCATTCTGCGAGGTCTCAGAGTAAAGTTCCGAACTAAATTAACAACGGGGAGTGATCGAACTTTTCTTCCTGTGCCAGCCTTTGTACACTGCGTGACCTAAGGTTCAGGATAAGCACATATTCCAAAATGTGAAGAATGAGAGATGAAGCAAAATGTGCTCCTTACCGCGGTATCAAAGTCGTTGGCATCCAGTGGCACAGGGGATGCTGCAGGCTCCATGATGGCAGTACTCTTCGAAGACAGCAGATAACGGGATGAACTGCAGCTGTAAATAACATAATTGCGACAACATTTGAAGATTATCACAAAAGATTGTCAAGACGGAGGAAGACACTGCTAGAGAAAAAAAGACAAACCATACATTTGGTGCAAACGGTGTCGTAACGCAGAAAGGGAGAAGATGACATCAAATGAGGTGAGATTGGGGAAAACAACTACGGAGGAGAAGATGAAGTCGGAACAATTATCCCCTTGAGGCGCACAGACGGCCCCCAAATGACTGATGGAAAAACCGGAGCATGAAGATATATACATTCCCAGCTTGGCCAGTAACGATAGCTACGACTGTACAAGTTGGAGTTTATTACACGTAAATTTGCTCCTGTGTCCCAGAAAAAAAAGTCAAATATTCTTCTTCAGTCGCAAAAAACACGCAGCGCCAAAAAGGTTGGGAAAATAGATGTAATTCTGAAGAAGCGATCCGCCGCCGCCGATGACTGCTAAACGGTCATATTTCCTCACGCCACGAAACCATCCAACCTTCCTGCCTTCACTAATCCCATTCCTCGCAATCACAGCCAACCGCCACACGACAATCACCAGAATTGCACTTAACTTTATTCTGCTGGCCTTTTCACAAGACCTCTGCAGCACCTCAGGGCTCATATTTGATCCCGATTTACTTAGGACCTATGCTCGCCAGTGACCTCCTCAAACTACGGCTGCAGCCAAGAGCGTATAAGACGGCAGTTCGGAGAGAACTGCTAAATTTTCATCACTTTTTTGACAACATACCACTGCTACCTATCCCCGCTGTAGTTGAACTGACTTCCACATGTTCTATATCTTCACTTCTATATCTTCAGAAACATGGTTTCTTGTGTCCTTGTCCCCGAAAACTCTCATCGTTGGACTTCGACCGCAATTTGATCGTCCAAAGGACTGCATTCACCATGACCGTTTGAACAACCTAAGCGAAACAATTATATAGTAGTGAAAGTGCAGGATATATAATGGAACATGACTAATACCTCGAAGCGGAAAAGCATAGAAAATTGATGAATGCATACAACGGAAGAAACATATGTTCGGGGTGTGTTCTACTGCAATCAACGATGTGCCGAATCTTTTGCATCAAAAATTGAGTGCCAAATTTTATGCCGACAGCGTGGATTTCTTTTCTGAGCACAAATGCAGCTCTCTAGTTTAGCCTGTTCTGTAGACGTTGATATTGCCACAAGTGGCACATAGGGGTTTACTATTCAGTTCAAACGACTGCATTCTTCAATAAACTTAGCAGCTGTCGCATACATAGTGTTAGCTCTATAAAGTCCTTGCTGAGTATTTTTAGTTAGGATAGCAATTTTTAGATAATGCTTTCTACTCACTAATTTCAAAAAGTAACTGCAAACCTTTTGCAGTATGCTAGAGACGAAGAGTTAGTTGGTTTCTCATAAATTTTCACAAGTTATTCAAGCATTCAGAACGAGGCTCATAAACAAGTCTAAATATGCATGAAATCTTGCAAGAATCGATCAGAAAAGTATTTACCCATAGAACGATTCAAAATATAAGCGCAACAAGCAGAAAAATTGAGATCTAATGAGAAGTCACTTCAAATGAACTGTTCAGCCAACACCAGCATTAGCTCTTCTACAATTTATAAACCGCACACAATGGAACAAACATAAGAAGATATGATGTAGGTTTCAGTTATACTCCTCAAGATTTGATTCATCACGGCATTCGGCTAACAAACCGAAAGACAAAACAGGAGCTCATTGATAGTTGAGAATCGCAGTTTGAAGAAATCAAACAAGGTGAAAATAATCGGCCGCAACCGACAATGCGCACACAAAATAGGAACAGCAACAGGAGATATTAAAAATAAATGCGAATGTATATAACGTAGTTCACAAGAACAAGACGCATACAAGAAGAATATATGACATAAAATATTCAAAAAACAAAAGAATAAAATAACCTCCAGCAGAAATGTGAACACATGAGGAGTTCGTTAGCGTTCTACAACCAACACAAACGAGCACACAACATCAACATCTAAATGCATTCGTTGTCCATTTGATTTCAGTTGAATCACAATCGTTCCTTCTTCATTAAAGATATACAATCATTCAAGGAACACAAACCCCTTCAATGCTTAATACTGCCATGTTTTTTGAACATCCCCACAATCCTCACTATTGCCACCAAAGCAACAACCATCCCCATGCTTCAAGCTATGACGTCAACGTTTCCGTAATGCGCGTATGCCATCACGCTACGCAAGCCACTGCATTCGCAACACATAAATTTAGCACTGCGAGACACAACTATGTTTGCCGCTAAAAATGTGTGATGTCGCCAAAATGAAACCAATGCAACTTTCTTCCACGAAATCACCATCATCTACGAAATTGATCTACATGATCAATCATTCAGTTCGAATCGAAGAAAAGCGAATAAATTCATGCACTATAGTTCAAAAAAGGATATAATCCACTGCGAAAGGAAAAGAGTAATAGCCGTTGCAGCAGTACTGCTAATTAGCCGTTATCAGTAATGGTAGTAGTAAGAATGTGGCAGCAGCAGTTATAGCACAATTGTGGTGCTAGTAGTGGTGATAGTAATGATGGTAGTAATATTCATGACATTTAGCGCAAGTATGAGAAGTCCTAGTAGTGGTGGAGATAATTGCACCGGTAGCCATAATGCCACAATTTCATCAAAAGTGGCAAAGGAAGTGGCAGTAGTACAAATAGTGTTAATGCAATCACTAGCACTTATACCTAAGTGGTAGCTACTCGAAAAGGTATTTGTGAAGGAGTGGAGTTTGAGATCATGGTCGCGCCGATGAAAAGAAGCAGTACGTGAAGCAGGATTCAGTGAGCCTCCTCAACATCTGGAGGGTGTACGTCGACGGTGTTCTGCTCGACTGTTTATGCAAAAACAATATCGATACTTCACTAACGAGCTCTGCAATCTTCAAAGAAGTCATGATCGGTGCCTCGATGATGTAATCAGGCTGTTGCAGTCATAACATTGAAGATATGCTCGCATCTAGTGCACACTAATTTATTGTTCATAGCGAGCAAGCACAGAAATTCGAGAATTTGTGCCTCGGAACGAGTCAGCTTATCAATTGCATAGTGAAATCGGAAGAGGTTTCGCTTCTCGAAATTTCTCCAAGCTGGAGAGTGCTATCTTGCTGCATACTCCGTTTAGGTTGCTTCCTCACTTTATTTCGGGCGATGAAATTATCTCACCACAGACCCTAAAGCTTTTTTTTTAGGCCGCCCATACCAGTTCCCCTATTCTAACGTCAACCACTTTGGCACTGATCCCACTTAAATTTTCCCTTGCTCAGAATTTCTCTGATTTCTCTCTCGAATTTTTTGTCACGCTCTTTGCTCCATTAATGGCTTTCTGATCACCGGAAATCCTCTTCCCGCACCATGATGCTACGAACAAAACGAGATATAAGGCATCTCACCGTGGCATGTCGGTGAACGATTTTCCGGACTTCAAAACCACTTTGATTAAATTTCATTTTGCAGCCAAAATCTGTATGGAACTAGCTCTGAAGCAATGCCTCTTCTTCGGTTTCAATGCAATATGCATTTTCTCAGGAATCAGTTTAATGTGGCCGACTGCTTGCAATGCTTCTGAAAAAACCGATGCATCTGCAATGAAGTATATCATCCCGAATTTCCTCATTCAATCGCTATAGCCAATCGGAAAATGAGTACAGCAGTTGTTGTGTAGATGAGCTCCTGGCTTCAAGCTAAATATCGACACTGCCACAAGTGTTAAGTCGATAAGAGCCGTGTCTATTTAAAGGGTTATGTGCATGTTGCCAGTAGACGATGTCAAGCTGATTGCTACGGCGTAGTCATACAAACCTTTCGCACAACATCAAAAATAATATTTATTCTACAAATCGCAACATAGAGTGAAAAAAATCCGGAAACGAGAAGATCTCAGTGAGACAACAATCCGGAAATGGGAGCCAACTAAACTCTCATGCGAATCGGCTTCTAAATGGTTATGCATACGACCATCAAAATGGTATATCAATTATGGGTGCCGTTATTCAACAGCCCTCCATTTAGTCGTTAGTGTGGCGTTGGAAACATTTCTGCAGCCTTCTAGCCATTGTACATATCATAACGGGCGACTTTCCACCATATCTCTGCAGCTTTTTGAAGTGTCGTTCGTAATGCTTTCGACTAAGCAGACCATTGTTCAGCAAGCAGCGATTCGTCTATAACAAAATGCGTGAAGGCATAAGTATGACTAAATTTTCAAAGGGTTTTTTCCACGAGACTAGTCTTTCTCCAACCTTTTCACGTAAAAAGGTGGGAAATTAATAAACAATGGCAAAGAATTCCACGTACTGCTGTCTCAGCATCTGTAGTTGTGGCAGAACAACAGCAAGTGCAAGCCTTGGCAAGGAGCCTCCTTTTCGGGTTGGAACAGAAGGTTGCGGTGAGAGGTAGATTGCGAAGTTGAAGCATTTTTACGGTTTTTCTGTCTCCCTCCAACGATAACGTGGGTTCAAAAGATGCCAATGCTGTTTTCGTGCCGTTATTCCCTAACGGTTATGTCGGAGACGCCGAAATCAATAATCATTAATCGATAAGACCGTAATTTCTAGATCCTTTCCCCGCTAAACACCTAGACCGATCAAATGGAGAGCTTCAACAGGAAGAGCTTCTGAAGAAAGTCCTCTTCCTAGGCTGCAAAGTGCTCCTCCACGAGGGCAGGCAGCTAGGTATTTCATAGACACTCTGCTTTCTCACACTCCACCAGGAACGTGCAAGACTCGTATCAACAGTACTAAGAAGCAGATGACCTTCTTATTCGACATCTCTTAAAGACAGAGAGCGTGTCGAATCTGGAATCCTGGCGGAAACAAGTCAGCGCATGCATCAATACAGACAAAGATTGCATGGTGAGTGAATAAGCAAATGGACCCTCTGCAAGGCCACAATGGAACAAAACAAGTGGCCCTTTATTTATTTTGTTTTCAAATGTATGAGAAGGTGAAGGTATGTTCTGAAGCTTTCGCGTGCCACGCTCGATTTGTATGAGAGCACAGATGCGGTTAGCTGACTGTTAGGTGAAGAAGAGGGGCGTTCCAGTTTATGATAAATGATGGTTTTTGGAATTCGCGGAATCAATTTCTATTTCCAGAAGACCTATCTGAAATCGGCGATCATTTCATTAGATTTCCACTCGTATAGACGTTGAACTTCCCACAAATCAGGCTGACCATTAAAATTGCAACGTTTTGTTCATTTGTGGAACAATCCGTGCTCAGAGATCATTCATAAAGATTTAAAACAAATCGGTCATCAACACGGGCCTTGGGCATCAATGAAGCTTCAAATTAGATGGAATCGTTCAAATTTCAGATCGTGTACCGATCAGTTTATAGCCTGTTGAGCACTGACGGTTGAGATAACTATTATCATCGTTCGATTGTCTGCTTCCCAATGATTTTGTTGCACAGGGTGTCCAAAACTTAAAGGCCTCACCGAACTTGCATTTCGTTAATTACCCAATTCTCCCACTATTCGGATCCTCCATACGTACACGTTCAAAAGCAAAGATTCGGTCTTATCGCCGCCCCATGGTTCGTCGGTTGCGCTGGCCGTCCAACTTTGCTTATATTCCACGACAAGTTTTTGTGATAGATGGAGTGGGGAGGTGGGGGGAACGGGTGGAGCAGGCGGCTTAAGCTGTCAATGACTTAACTCTTTAAAAATCGCTCCAACAACCAATGAATGTCCTCGCGGTTGCTACTCAGTGCGATGCAATGCGATCAATGCTATAAAGCCACGGAATCTTACCCTCCGCACTAGCTCGGAATCCATGGGAAGATCGCCAATAGACATCTGGAGCATTCTGGAGGTCACATGTTCATCCCTTTTTCGGCTATTGCAGTTGTTGACAAGCCACGCGAACGACCTCTGCAACATTCATCCTGTGGTTACTCTTTGCCGCAATTTTTACGTGCCTATAATGCTGGAAAGGAAGCGAAAGTGACTTTGCCTACTCAAAGCTTTGAACACTTCGTTGGTAGCTTAAGTGCATTACTGAATGAACGCGACTACTGATCTTTAAACTGCCACAAGCGTCCGAATCCATTATTAATTAAATCACTTTTACAGAATCTAAAATAACCATTGAATGCAGTATCGCCTTTCATACGTACAACGCTGTAGATGTACGTACATGCCGCAAATAACATATTTTAGGGATCTTCTCAATGCGTTCATATCACACACTCCAACGAACGTGTTGAGCCATCATGAGCCGATCTCTGAGATCTAAATACTTGCCAACTGTCCGAAGAAGTCATTAGGTGTCACAAAATCGAATCGATCTTTACTAAGTAATATTCTATTTCGCATCTGAAATAATGTTTCACTCCACCCCACTATTTTTCAGCACATATCCTCCATCCACTTGAAATCATGCCAATGTGCTCTTCTGGTTCAATTTTACAACATCGAATTCCCCCTCCCTCTATGAGTTTAGCAGCTATTCTAAAACTATTAGCTTTCTTCAGTCTTTAACTGACTTTGTTCATCCGCACTGGAAGTCACGACAGTGTTCCTGCTCGGCTCATTACGCAATGTTATAAAGAAAGCGAGAGGAAAAGTCACCATTTGCGATAATATTGCTTGCCTTTTGTACAATGGTGGAGGACGTGCTTGTTCCCCCTACTTAGAAATTTTTGCACCTCACCAGCTGTGAACGAGATCTCAATTCCAACAAAAGTTTTGTCGCTCATTACTACTTGTGGGAATCTGCAATTCACTATATCCATATTTGCTGCCCACTTCTTTGCCAACAATTCTGCAAGGTGCCATAGGCGGTCTTTGAATAATCGAAATGAAATTTCAGCAGCTAATTTATCAAAAAAGGGTCTCTTTGCATGAAGTGGAATTGTTGTCTTTAATATGTCCGAAAAACATCGAATACAGGAAACATCCTTCATTTCCCGACGGCTTTGCTTCGAAAATCTCGGCACTTTAATTCTTTTTTATGTGTGCCGGCCGCTTCGTTGAATCGGATTCCTCGAGAATGTCGTGCTATACGACTAGATTCTTATGGTCCCAGTAAGACGGGGTTGAGGGGAACTGTCCTTGTATGGACCGAATGTCCCGGAATCGATTGTCCATTGAGGATTGTTCCGGCAAAATACTTTCGAAATCCGCTGCGTAAACTGAAACAAAACAGCCGAACGAAACAGAGATAGAAATTAAGACGCCCTAGTTTCACCTCTTTGTCATGATCAAGGGCATCTATTCTCGCGATTGCGCTCCAAATCTTCAGCAACTCTTCCGTGTCCAGCGGCAACATCGCAGCGCCACTCAGAAGATCCCGATTGTAGGTTGCTTGATATAATCTGAAATGGCCATTCTGCGGTAAGGTAAGTTACCTCTAAGCGATTTTTGCCTGTTTACTTTTCATACGTTTTTGCGAATTTGTAATAGTACTTGCAGACAGCCTTATGATGGCACCCTGTCAGAGTGTTCTCGTAACGGCTTGAATTCCATGTCACAGCATCCCGTTAATGGTGGTCATTTTTCGGAAATTTTTGGAACTGGGCGGTCCGAAGCATCTGGTTCCCATGGGTGCACGTCGCGATCTGAAAGCTCTCGGTGCGCTGTTAGCCTCAGGTCTCCCCGAACTTCGAACTTTTCTAAAAACTCTCATGGCATCGTGAAAGTGGCGTTGCCCCGATTCAGCATTAGGTTCTCGCAAAGTTGAGCGTAAAAGCGCCGTAGGTTAATTCGAGGATCGACATTTTGTCACGTTAAACGTGTAGTCAAGCAACTTCTACAGCATCACCTAAACAAACACATTACCTTGAAGGAGGTTGGAGAGGCAAGTTGGATTAGAGCAAATTGTACTATACTTCATGAAAGAGGGAGAAGAATGCAATACCACACCGAGTGTAAAGTCTGCTTGAACCAGTAATGCTCAAACTTCAAACATTCAAAGCATGAAGACTTGAAACTACTCAAGCTGGAATAGGAGGATTTTTATAAGTAATTTCTGAGAACGTTCATTTGTGTATGACCATTTCGAAACACTGAAGTCAGTGAATATTCATGACTTTACAGAACACTTCTATGAGAGGACGTTCACTTCCAACGTTGTGGATGAGCTGGGAAGGAGCATGAGCTGCACATATTGGGGACGATGTTTGGCATTTCTTATGGCGTTTTCTACTGATTACGTCAGTTCCAGCTGCCGTAACAAGAAAAGAAAAAAGTCACTGTGTGATAGACTCCAAAGCGGGCAGTGGGGATTACTGATGCTAAAGGTTGATGGTGTTTTGCACAGTTAGAATTCTCAGCAGGTGACTGGTTTTCACAGAGCCAGAGTTTATATTCCAGGCTTGCGTCGTGAGAACATCTAGAGGACAGATGGATGCCGTGACTTAAAATACAGATACATTTGCAGATGTGGTGCACTCCTTACAAGGAAACTATTTAGACTAGTTCAATCGGACGATGGCTTCCATCAAAGCCAGTTCATGTAGCTAAACTAAGCACTGCTACTGACGTTAGTGAGCATGATTAGCTATGCTCCCAAAAATCTTCGGAGTATTCCCTTAAGCTTTTGATTAAAAGTCAGCAAGCAGGCACATATGCTCATCGATAGCGATGAAAAAACACATCGTTATGCCAATCTTCTTCATGGCATTGCGATAAATGTTACCTGTTATGTTTACTTTTCCCCCGTTCCGATCCTTTCACCATCGTCTTTGGCGAGTTTCGGATCTGCTCATAAGCACTGTGCTCCGCGGCCACGTTTGTTTTCATTTTCTCTGTTCTTATTGAAGCGTGTTTGCGCCGCCGTTCGATACCGTTCACCTTGTTACTCTTTTGCTTGCCTGAAAAAGTGCAGCGCTTTTGTTGTCAGTATTATATCAGCAACCTGATAAAGTGTCATGAATGAACTCCCAACTAAAACGTTTCTTTCAAGCGGGAGACATCGTTCATGACCAGAGTGATTATAGCAGTCTCATCAAAAGCACATAGAATTCTGTTATCAGTCATTTGCTCCATTTTCCAGCTGAGCTCTTATTGTCAGTTCGGTGACGGTATCGACACCCTCTGCGATGATTAGTGCTTTAATTCAATGTTCACTCAACGATAGGATTTCAGATTTTACAATAACCTGTGCGGTGTGCTTAAGGTTGGAAACTCATCGAAATTCTAGGTGGTTAATCAAAACTCTCAACGATTACTTCCACCTGTCGCGAACATTCGCGAAAGCGTAACGTCTATTTACGATACTGATGCAGCTGGCAAAACGGAAACGTCAATCAAAGAGGGCATCGTAAATGGCATAAGAATAGCAAATCACGACGAATGCGATGACTATCGCTAAATGCTAATGCGCAGTGAACAAGCATGAATAACACCAGAGACGGCACTCATGACGCCCCCAACCGTTCATGCTTCTTGCAAGCTTACGTCACTCATTCAACTCGCTCAATGCCTGAAAGTGACGATGCATTGGGCTCGGCTTTTTACACGTTTCGACCGAATTCTTCATTTAGCTCTTAGTGCATGTATTTGTTCAATTAATCTTCGTGTAAAATGTTGTTACGATTTGTGTTACGAAGTGTTACCAAACCTACAATATCTCTGTTGCAGATATTAGCCTTTATTAGGCCTGTTTGAGGTCCCAATGATTTACTATATCACGTTTATCTGTTGTGGCATATATCACCTCATTGTTTACTCGAATAGCAGGTTTAATTACCAAAGTTTGAGGTCCGACGGGTGGCGAGCCCGCAACACCAAGCAATCAAACTTGGGACGAAAACGGTGACCGATCGAACGATCCAAAAAGGGGCACAAGTGGACGAGCCCGCGAATGAGGCCTGTTTAAGACTTTTGATATTTTGAATTTCTCTCATCAAGTTCGAACGACCCAATATTCAGTTATAGCGAAGACAGAGCAAAACGAAGAGAGCCAAAACTCTTACTCGAATTTCGAAACTCTCGCGATAAAGGAATGAAACCCCTTCCTTTGTGTGACAGAGTTACGTGAGGCTAAATATTGATTGTTATATTGTGCCATTTATAGGAGGAATTTGTATTGCGATGCTGCTGTGTTGTAAACCTTCATTTGCATTCGCGCCTGTTTGTACATAAACATCACCACGACTACACCTTCACCTGTACACCCGCAGCGAAACCAACCAAAGAAAACCTCCTCCTCTTGCTGTTCGCTACACTAGCACTAAAATAAGCTGAAACAATAATCGTCTTGTAGCGATCTCGTATCACAGTGGCATCGCCTTAGAAATGACTCGCCAAGTTATGGTTCAGTTATTGTATGGTATTTCATTTCTTCAAAGGCTGCCCGATACTTTTTTTCATTGAAACTACTTCATCCAGTGTTCTTGATTGCTTCTTCCATGAGCGCAGAATTGAGGGAGGGAGTAAGTATGTTGAATGACGAAGGAGAAAGGCACTACGTTTTTGTGAGATGAAAGGCACTATGAGCTACGGGACTCTGCAAGGTGAGAGATGAAACGGCTTACAACTTCAAACGACTGCTTAAACTTTGCATATAGAGATGAGTATATGTCCACATTCCGTATGAAAATCGACACATTCGATCCTGGGCTCAGTGCTGGGGGCATGAAAGCGTGCGCAAGGTAATCGATATTTTATGTGCGAAAATATATTTCAGTTTGGTTTGGCAGCTCGAGAAGTTGGTACTTGCAAAAATACTTGCAAAAAACTTTAGGACACGCACCACTGAATCTTAAATGCAACAAGCAGTCACAACATGGAATAGTAAGAAGAATTGAGCCAAGAATGTTGCGATGCTGCTCGGGACGCAACATTAGTGAACAGATTGTCTGTGACTGCACTTACACTCCTGTGATTTCTGTAAAGGTAAACCATGCTCTCATAGAAACATATGCGCCATCCGCGCCACTCTCGAAACTGTTAAGTTATTTTATATGCGTGTAATCTTTTCCCTCTCATCACTTGGTTGTGGCTTACGTGCAACACAATCGTGCATATCATGAGCTTTTCAGGGACAATGTGAAATATGCGTGTGCTCTCCGCTCAGATTTGTTACGAGGACAATTTTCATCCGAAATCTGCTCACGTGGTACATTACAACCTCAACCTTGTTCCTGCTATGGTCACCAAATACGACTCAACCATTATGCTCTTACTTCGTAATGAACGAGAGGTTGTTTCAGCTATGAAATATTAAAATCATCTTAAGTAATCACTTCACGCCTCTCATGTGATGCTCGTTATTTTGAGCGATGTTAACTTCAATGTTTTTTAAGGTAGTTTCAGCAGAATATCTCGCATTGCAAGCAGTTAATCTTGAAAGCTTCTCTAATTTCTTCCCGTATTTGCTAGCAGAAATTTCTCTGCAAGAAGTCTTGTAAGCCTGCCTTGAAGTTGTTCACGTTGCATACCTTGAGCTAATCGTTCGGAATGTTTGCCCTCACGTCTCGTCTTGTTTTTTCGAAACATTTTCTTTCGAGCTGATGCTTTCCCTTTGCTTGGAGACGTCAGTCTTTTATGACCTGAATCCGCCCTCTTTTGCTCAACTTCTATATCAGAATGTTGGCTTGATTTATGGTTATGTGCTCTTCGTCTGTGATAACGCTTCTTGTGACCACTGCCACTTGTTGTGGTAGAACCTGAGGAAAAATGTGTGTTTGAGTTTTTGCATCTGCACGAATCATTCTTGTCTATGTCGGTTATAGAACCTCTTGCGTTGTTGCACTTGCCACGTTTCGGACGTTTGCTGCGAGACCTGACAATTGCTGTTAATGAAGAAGCGGGACGTCTGTGGGTGCTCGGTGTAGAGCGTGTCGATGTGCCGACATTCGATGAAGTCATTGTTCCATTGTCACTCTCTGAAGTTGATGTCATACGTGTATTATGTGGCATGCCCGAAGCAGACGCATCTCTCTGTCGTCCCTTTCGCCGTGAAATTTTCGAAACCTTCGTCGCTAAGGTCTTAGAGGAACGCTTCTTAGATCCACGAGAACGAGTTGATGATATTGAGGAATCTTTAAAGGATTCCCGCGAGGAGCTTACTCCCACGGAAGAGATTTGTCGTTTTTTTATTATCGAATGTCCTGTTTTGTTCCATCTAGCGCTTGAGCTGTTTCCTCCTCTCTCATGCTTGAGCGTCATCTGCTTTAAACGTCTTTTACTACAAATCAAGGCATCTTCGCCTTCATCCGTTGGACCACTTTTTCTACGACCTTTAATCACTGAAGGCGATGTTGCGATTTCTCCAAAATTCTTCCTCGAAGGTGACTCAATGAGAGGTTTTTTCGAAGATGCATAGCTTTTATGGGATGATGAGCTCGTTTGCATCGGTTTCTTGGGGCTTTTATTTCCTGAATATTCAGGATTTTGGTTATGTTGTTTCTGTTTGTTGTTCTGATATCTTCTCTCGGAATTTCTGCCTACTTTTCGGGCACGTCCATTGAAATAAGGATCGCTTCCTTCAATTTCATTCCCTTTTTTGGGCTTCATCGCATCTTCCGCTTTTCTCCTGTTCGATGCTATGCGATAGGATGAACTACTGTTACTTGAAACATTTTTTTTACTAGCCCTCTGATCTTTAACTTCTGCTGTGAGTGGTTCGTAGCCTTTTTTCCTCATATAAATGTTTTTCTCCTCAGTTACTGATGATGATGAAGTGCTTTCGCTCATTTTCCCCGCTGTTCTTTTTCTTTTTTTCGCTTTT
>QEWY01002450.1:0-26373 GCA_006503575.1 Baylisascaris schroederi
TCCGCGCAAAAATGCTCTAATCAATTTTCAGTAACCGAAGGCCAGACATGTCGTCGCTGCCCGGAAGACTGGATTTATTTTGATAAGACCGATAGCTGCTACAAAAGAGTTGGTTTCCGTCAACTAGTTATTGGCAATAACTCGTTATATTACTGTTATGTCTCTGACTGCCAATGCTACGTCTCTGAGTGGCGGTGCGGTGATGTAGACGAAGACGGCGAGTCGAGGAGGAAGCTTTATTAGACGAAGTAGTGAAAGAGACATATACAAAACATACACACACCCACAAAAACAATGAGAAAGGCAGAGCTTATGTAGTGATCGTCAGGTGACAATTCATGTTGAAGTATGAAAGCCCTACTGTGCACTCACATGATCTCCATCACATCACTGCGCGTCGTCATGCGTGGCCATTGTGCATCGCAACGTTTACCACGTGCATGCGTATTGCAACACCATATCCGGTGTGCCGAATCATCACTTCGGATATGCTGAATTTCACCACGTACGCAACAATTACATTCATTCATTCACGATAGACGAACCCGTCGTGATATCAGTTGTGACTGAAACACCACTGGTAGAGGTTGCACACTGATTGCTGCAGAGCTTCAAGCTGCGTTCATCCACGTTAAGAGAACATTCTTTGATCGTAAACTACCTATTTCCAATCAAGAAATTTCTCCGAGTATCATGAGAGCTTTGCTTGCCAAAATATCAAAAAAGAAAAAAAAGTACGGCGATTCTATTACGCAGAGATCCATTTGACGTTGACTGTTGCGAGTTTAAGCACATTCAAGATTTGTTTTGATATATTGTGGTATTGGTAGCACTTCGTTCCTAGCAAAAGTATTCTGCTGAGAGAAAGAGGGCCGGAAATCAAAAACATTAAAATAACGACATTATTTCTTGGAACTAAGGCTCAGGGGAATTAAGGCGATGTCGTTGTTTTGGAAGTTCGACAAGGCGATGAATATCAGGCATTTTATATACAATATGGCTGAAGACGCATCTATCGGCGTTTTTGTTAGGGCACCAGTTGTGAGGAAGTTTCAACCTTTTCATCAACGACGTAAGCAGCAACACTTACCTCGCTCAAAAGCATGCGATTTTTCCTTGGAATCGGCTCGCCATTGCGTGCACTCATCGTAAGTGTAAGTCGCTGACAGCAGCCTGTAAGCAATCACACTAAGTTGGCGCTCTTGCCTCGCTATTTACCGTTTAAACTTAGACTTGGGACTAGGACAAGGACAGCTTATCTGTGTAATATGGGTTCATCCGTTACAGACAATCCGATGGATGGAACACTTGGTGAGCAGCAAATACATCTTCTTGCCACTACGATGGGCCCTATTTTCAGAATACCGTTTGTGGTGTGTTTCAAGAGTGCCCATGAAATCAATTAATTCGTTTTGTGTAACCCTCTGTGCACGTCGCTATTATCAACATTTGCCTTCTTTCTGTTGGCTCACGGAGTTGCGATTTCCGTTCGCCTTCCCCAATGCCGCATGCTGCAACGATGCTAGCCTACGAATGGGCCTGACCGAATGTGACTATATGCTATTTTCAGGAAGTGAACGTTTATTATATTGCTTTTTTTATAGATTGGGTTCGCTGATAAGCTTTCATACAACACATACGAACATCGTTGTACTACTTCAGGAGGACATCTCGCCTCAATACATTCAGGAGTAGAGGAAACCTTCATTCAGAGTGAGTGCTTCAGAAGTTAACGCAATATGCACCTTCGACTAGATCCGAAATAATGGCCTCCGATCCTCTCAAGGAATCTCTTTGTATTGGAAGGAAGGAGTATTTCTTACCCAAGAAGACTAAGTAGAAGAGATGGAATTACCCCCTGTTATCATGCAGAATGATTTATTCAAGCAGCCATCTAAGATTTTTTCGAAGGGGCAGATAGGGAGAGAGGAAAAAGAGGGATGAAGCTTCAGAAAAAAGCGGGACACCCTATATCTCCTCTTCAATGTTAAATGAATTTCGTCATCAAGCACCGTGGACGTGATTGTTTCGAGTAATTATGTTGAAAAAAAAAGCATTTTGTAGAACCGAGGTAAAAAATGGAAAAAGTGCTGGTGATAGGGGAAGTAAAGAAAAGGGAGAAGGAAAAAACGTCCTCGAACAGGACTCAACAACTACTCTGCCTCTGACATAATAGAACTGATGATAGCATAAAACACTGATCTGGGCATAAGTATATGAATGATAAGGCGTATCCATAATACCGGTGACCGTGAACTTCAAGAGCTATTACTGAGGTATTAAACTGGCAAAACGCAAACAGGGCTGCCTGAAGAAACTACTATGGTTTTCGGATAAAAAGGAACACCTTCCGATGCTGTGTATTAGGGAATTGGATTCCTCGAATCGGTTCGCAATCTCACTCTCCCTTTAGGAGCTGATTCTCTAGGTTGATCGTTTGGATCGTCTGGCATTCCACGGTCGTTGACCGAAATTGGGCCGGTAGGATCGCTGTCATCGAACAAACTTTATAGGCTGTTTTCCGATCAATAATAGAAACCAAACTGTTTGAAGTGATTTTGCATTATTGGTAGAAGAATAAAAATTGGGCAAGTGTTTTTGATGTATTTATAAATTTGACTCTTGCTCTTGTTAATTCATGCTGAAGCTGCATGCGGCATGCTGTACAACTTTGAAGGGGTGTCGACAACGAATGAAGGTCCACACCTGTACAGAAATTGCTACTGTGACTATGAAATAATGCAACTTTTTAGTCGACATGTTTTCCCTTAGCTGATTTTGAACCTAGACGTAGAAATCTTCACTGGAAGTTCGGCCTTTAAGCAGCTGAATCACTTGATTACCCAACCCGTTTAGACATTTTCATTGATAACCACTCTTTTTGGCATGCAAAAGTAACAGATAAATGACTGCCAGCGAAGGATGGTGTATTATGGGGAGGCTGCCTCAAGATACAGCTTAGAAGTCCAAGTCTGTGCCAAGAAAGTTCAAGTTGACTGAGGGACAACGCCCACATCTGCAAACGCATCCACGCGCATGCACATATCACAGGCCCATACATACATGAACACACACATATCCAAGCGTATGCGCACAGAGAACCAGGGATGTGGATTCACACTCACGCACGCACGTACGTGCGAACACTTGCACACGTGCACGGATGCTCGTGGACGAAGAAGCAAGAGTGCACGTACAAAACGCGCACGTGTTTCGAAAAGGTAGATTAGTATGCGCTTCTGGAAGTTAGCGAAATGTTGTGCGCAACGAGACACGAGCAGATTGCTGCAGTTATTTTAGTTTCCAGCTATCGATAACCCTGGTGGAATATGGCTACGCATGAATAGAGACATCCACAGTCCCTGGTTTTGGACAGATGAGACGATAGTGAATTTCGTAGAGTGGGCGCCAGGCCAACCTGATGACTACGGTGCAAGTGAAACCTGTGTGTGTCAAAACATTGAAGGTCAGTGGGAAGACGGAGGATGCGACGGTGGGCAGATACATGCTGGCCTTTGCAAGAAGCATGGCTACGCAACCGACTTTGATACAGAATGATCACAGTGACTATCGAGTTATCGATTTCTTAAAAGTTTGACATTCCGCGAACAAGCGGTATCTGATATGTTGTTACGTTTAATTTTTTCGAGCGTACCAGACCACCTTTCCATTTCACTACTCTCTCTCTTGTTCAACTCATTCATTTCCTTTCAACAGTTATATTCCTCTTTCCTCCGAAAACATGTTCAAAAATTTTTCTTTGCAATAAGAACGAAGCAAACAGGAATAAAATATCTGATCAGATCTTCGACGATGTCATAAAGCTGTTAAGTTTTGTATTTGTTCATTCATCGTTCGATACGAGGGACACATACATAATTATATGTGAGAAGCGTAGAAACGAAAGGCAGAGGTGATCAAGAGATGGGCAAAAAGAGAATAAACACATATCCGGCGGGTGGTGCACGGAGTGAGGGAAGAATGAATTGAAGAAAGAAGGCACAATTAGCATAAGAAGAATAAAACAATCAATGCGAAACATCTACCTTACTATAGTTACAAATAATTCGATATGACAAGATTAGTGTGCCAGAAAAAGATTAGAATTGCAGGGTGAAATGTGGAATTATATGACTGCGATGTCATTGATGCTAACGATGTTCTCTGTCTCGCACATTTGCTGAGTAGGCTGAGGTATTGGCTGTGCGAGATACGGATGATAATGCGAACACCCTGGTTGTACGACAGTCCGAAGCGGGAATGCGGTGTGGCTTGCAACCGTCCAGGTTACAGATGGTATTCATTGCGCCGGAAAGTTCACTTATTCCACTTGAAAACTTGCAATAATCGCCGAGAAACAAAAAATATGCGGTATAATTCATCCATATTTCAACCGTTCCAACCGTTGATGGAGATCTCATATAGAAGAGGAGTTTCAATTTGTTTAAGCTATTTTGCTATACCAAAGAACCAGTCTGTTTAGTAAGAGACAATCATTATCATATCATGTCGTTGTGTCTGTGCATCTGACCAACTGTTTTAATTTGAGAATCACTGCGGCTAGGATGTGGAATTTTTCGAGTACAATCTAGACCCTACGCATTCAATGTTGATGTTCTACTTCAAAATGAGTTATAGATTTTTAAATATGCGAAGGTCGTACGCACTTTGCGCCGATTGGATTTTCGGTATACACCCATTTGGGTGAATGAGGATGAAATCAGTTGAAAGACAAAGGCACCCTTCGGCATATTTTATTTAACTTCTGCTATGTTAGCGGTGACACGTAAAAGTGCGCAACTGATCAGCCCTTCTAAGACATTTTTGGCATGTTAATCGCACGGAGGGTGCAATGTGCAACCGGCTGCGAATTGTTTATGAATTTCCAGACACGTTGAGGTCACTGTAACTCTTCGAAAGCAGTAGGTCGACGTCATTGTGGAAGTAAGAAATGACAATCGATGGCATTCATCACGCGCACCAAATTTCTGCGCTCCATTGCTTGGCTCTGTTTCTTGGCTCATGACACTAATGAGTTGAAACAGACAGAGTAGTGGATAACCTTAGGTCTGACTTCAATATAACCGATTTTGCAAATGCACATGTGCATAAGCGCATTAAAATGTATTCTAATGTTCTCGGGGAAACAAACAGAGTGAAGAAAAACAAGCTAGAAAGGCCGACAAAATATTTTCATCCAAGTCATTTCACGAAAGATCTTCGGAGATTAATAGCAACGAATTAAAGATGCAAGGTAATGCCTTCATGTTCTACCAGATCCGACTACTCACAGAAATCTTCCACAACATTTTCGTTTTAACGCAACTTGACCGATGCATCATGTTAATCGCATTTCTCCAACAAATGCAAAACCGATTTCCATCAAATGCACAGATATTTCAGTAGTTTCGAATATTTGCAAGTTCAGCGATACTTGATGGCGTTAAAAGTCAAGCATAAATGCATCGCACCGAGCGTATTTCTCCAGCTTCAGGATGTGCCAAATTCAAAGCACTCAAGAGACAAGTGGAATTTGTTGAAGGGAGTTTGCAAAGGTGCATAAGAACCGTAGATTTGTAATTTCATCTTAAGCGCTTTCGAGAATACAGAGACGTTTTTTGTGGTAATGTTTTTAAAGTACTTGCATTGCTCTGTCACTTTTGAAGTTTCCTAACTCAACAGCATGAAATCACCTGGAAGGTGGTAAAAGCAAACTGGTTGGTCAGTGTACTTTTGTTGAATTGTTGTCACAGCAATCTTCTATCCAACAACAGTTACCTCATCACCTTTCTTTTCTTACGTTCACCGCACCGGTTGTCAAATTCAGGTAAAGGTTTAATTTGTTAATGCGATGTTACATGTTGTGATACCGTTTTATAACTTAAAACAGAGGAGTCTTTTATCGCCGTTTGTTTCCAATGAAAATTAGATCATTCTACGCAACGAACGATGGAGAACAGATGCTCGAATTGTTGATGCCAGCGCGTCCATGATATTCGCCCACAGGCAATATTATTTCAAGTAAGCCACGGCGATAAACCAAATTCCACGCAATTGATTACAAAGGAACTTTCTGGAAAGTTCCACCGTCCAAGAAACGATCACTCAACAAAAAAGTCAAATTGCAAGGTAATTTCTGGAGAAGCGGTGTTTCTTTAAAGATTCTTCGTTTGCAAGCCACTCGAAACCTCGAAACGCTTCTTGATTTACAAACGTGCCGTGGAGTTATTACCCAGAATCCCCAATACAACAATAAAATATGTTGAGCTGTCCCGCCAAGTACTCCTGATTCCACGTCGGTATTTACATAGCCATCACATTTACATTCAGAGATGGTTTCCCTCCAACATTCCTATGCATAACTCTGTGCAACGAAAAGCCGGAGTACGCGTAGTCGCATATCGTTCAAACGCGTAAGGCCGAAGAGTACCAGAAACACCACAACTCGGATGACAAGAGGTCTGAAGGTCCATAAAGAAGAGGTGCTTAAATTTTCATGGTATTTGTCGGCACTATATGAATCCACGAAGACAGTTCATATAGGAATATCTTTATTGGACATATATTCTGAGAGTATGTGGCATCCGTTTTGAAGTCACTGCAACTGCTCAACACTATTAACTATTACCGCTAAATCTGCCTCCTACGATTAACAGCCTCATAGTTCATAATCGTTGCCAATGTGAGATATTCATCATCTGCCTGATGAAGGCAATCAAAGACAAAATCAACAATCATAATCAAAACTCGTATAATCGGAATCAAATTCCTGTATCCTTATGTATCCGTCTTCTCCACCTGACACTACACTGTTGCCGCTTGGATGAAATGCCAACGTATTGATAGGACCAAAATGACCTTTGAAACGCGCGAACTCTTCTTCAAATATCTGCAAGTAGTCATGTTCATTTGACGGAGATATACGAGTAAGCAATCGTGAAAGAAAAACCTGCTAAACGCACTTTATGACTGGACAATTGACTCAATAACCGATTCAACGAGTTCTGTTTGGGCAGACAACACATTTTTATGATAGTATATGTCCAGCGATTGCTCTTCGCTATTCAGAAGATATATGAATTGAATTCGTAATACGTCGGTTTTAAAAACCGGCAAAAGGCTGCATGACATAATGCTGGAGATTTTCCCACAATCCCGTTTTATGACGACAAAAAATTCGAAATAGAGATACCGATCATAAAACTTTTACTGCGCGAAAGATCGCACATCGAAGCATCGCTAGAAAATATTTCCCAACATGCCTTTTGAGACATTTCAATCGTCTATAATTCATTTTGATGTTAATTCTTCAACTTAAAGTTTGAGGACTTCTTAATTCAGTTTCTCGACTCCAGGATCAT
Organism: Baylisascaris schroederi; assembly: GCA_006503575.1. Classification (NCBI taxonomy): domain Eukaryota; kingdom Metazoa; phylum Nematoda; class Chromadorea; order Rhabditida; family Ascarididae; genus Baylisascaris; species Baylisascaris schroederi. The sequence goes on from QEWY01002450.1 coordinate 7,362, forward strand.
CGACAGAAAGAGGGATGCGCAGGAAAATGGATATAAGGTAGCCATAATATACTTTACGAATGCAAATATGCGAAAGCGTGAAGAAATAATTAAAGCTGGAGGGAGTAACTAATGATCTGAACCAGGCAGATGTTATCGACAGCATGCTTGTAACAGTTTGCACTAAGTTCTTTTATGATGCTTATAAGGATTCGAGGATTTGTATCGCTTAATTCGTATTCTGTTACGCCCGATCCTGTCAGCACTAAGCATAATTTTTTAGAACACTCGAATCGTACGTACCAAGTGATAGAGTTTAGCTTCGAAATGGCCTGAAGGAAGTGCCGTCTGCGCTACGTTCATCGCCTCTTCATCAACACCAAGAATGACGTGGTCACGGGTTTGGGATATTGCTGCCCAATTGACGGGTCTTTCAGCTCTGGAAACGAATGAAATAGTGTGTAATAACCCGATCATTCGCGCAAATCCAAATGCAGTCTCATCAGCGGAAAAATAGTACGATTTCCACCTCACGTTTATGCGCACTTCGAAACTATGCTTGATTCCCATCGACCATAATAATCATTCCCCATAGGCAACAATATCCTATCAATAGATCGCAGATCAAATTCTTTCGGTGAGGGCAGAGAAGAGACGACATAAGACCGAGCAAAGTCCCTACGAGCGCTCTCGAGCTAAGGTGACTACATTTAAAAGTAGAGCATATTTCCTTACAGGAACCGGCGTGCCTCTAGCAGTCTGGGTGAGGCGTGGTCCTAGCGAGGGTCATTCGGACCCCAGCCGTTCACAGTGGAACCGCAAATTGCCTCGAACGTGAGAACAGCCCAGCGGTGGTTACTTCGGAGAAGGCAATATTGGTGCCAGGGCTCTGTCGCAGCGACGAGCCCCCTTCCTTGCCGTCGTGCTATCCCTTCCACCGTTACTACTGTTGATTTTACAAAGGCCTAATAAAAACCTCAACCTTCTGTCTTCATGTCAGGTCACATAGATATGCGATAGGGCCTGGAGAGAGAAAAGATTTGCAGACCCTTCAGATGCAAATCAAGGGTAGAGAGCAAAGCACGAACCCAACACCTACATAGGCTCTTTTCTCGCTATGACTATATGTTCTGATCTTGTTCGCTAGAGAGAAATAGCTGAAATTACGTTCCGGCGCAGAGATTGCGTACGCGCAGGACTGCTAGTGTAGGAGTGTCAAATATATCGATAGGTTTTGAAGCAATCAAGTGTTAGCGCCTAGAATAGTTTTGCAGTTTTATCCTTCTATGCTGTTGTAATGAAGCTTTGGTCACTGTTGATCAGCATATCATGCACTTGAAACTTGTGCGCATTCTCGTTGAAACTCAACATTCCGCCTTTCCGGATACCGTCTCGTTGAAGATTTCCTTCCTCAGTCCCTTAATTGACAGCTTTAAGTATCGCCAACTACAAGGATAATACATCCGAATCGCACATCGATCTAGCCTTCCCTTATCCTCGACAAGAACAGGGCATCACTAAAGGAGGCAGCCAAGAACCACTATGCAGACTATTAAATGAAGGAAACCTAGGTCGTCGTATTTTTTAGCAGTCTAGGATACTGGAGCTTCGATCAGCAGCTAGCTCGACTAGGAGAAAAGCTGACGGTCTTATACACAGTGTGTCATCCAGAGGTGTCCATACACAAGCATTCGCCTGGTTGACGAGTGTGTGTTTGAGTGCAGGATCACCATCGATTTGAGCATTATCGGAATGTCATGAACGTAGAGCGTGGCCTCAAGCAGATTGTATGAACATCCGGGCAATAATTGTAATGCACTAAGTGAAGCTCGGACCAGGCCGGATCGGGTCTCCCACCTACTTGCAAAGCTCGGGCAGGACCAGAATGGATAATCTTCGGAAACTTTTTGCCCCTTCTCAGCATTGTCTACTTCGTGAGTATTTTGAAGCTTTCAATTAACCCTTCTCTTAAATTGCGAGAGGGGGACAGGGCAAAATTGTCTCTGTGGCATTCGACCAGTAATAGTTCATAGCTGATGCATTGAACCTGCGCAATGAAGTTTTCGGCCGTTTTCGGCAATATCAGAGCTTTATTTTTTTCAGATATTTTAGGTCCATCGCATGCTTCATCTGGAACAATGTGTCGCCTATGCGAAAATTGTTTCGCGTTTACATGCAAAAACCGTTTGTGAACCGTGCTGTCAATATCAATTGCTCTCAAGTTGCTGTTCCGTCAGGGTTCTCTAAGCCAAAAAGTAGTTAGTTGCGGAAGTGCTTTGCTGGAGCCCCGAAGGAAATGGCGATGGCGGTGAACTCCGAGCAGTAGTCCAACTACAGAAACTAGAAGCATGCTTAAACAGTCGGTTCTACGGGCATCCCCGCGACTCCGTCGACAAATAAATAACGCAAGATCAAAGAAACTGCTATTCCAACGGAACTAAACACCCATACATATCTTCACAAATAATTTGCGTGTTCGACCCAGCTGTCATAAAAAGAGGCTCAAATGTCGCAAAGGTATTAGCGACTGAAGTATTCACAGTTCCATCGAGAGAGATGAGCAAACTTCAAAGCTCTACAAGGTCACGCTTCGATAAGTTTCCGGTCATCAAACTTCATAAAGTCGAGAACAGCTCTGGAGACCCAGAGTTCGATGTTAAGCACATTCAAATGGGATTTAAAACGCAACATAAGTTGAGCAGTACCGCGTCTGGTGGAGTCGCATTTATAGCCCCATTACAGTGGTCTCAACAGCGCAGCCAAACACACACAAAGGGAAGAAGAAGAAAAGCATTCGTTATAGTACTTGCACAGAACTAAACATTTGCAGTGCTATTCGAAAGCTATGAGCAGTTACGCGCATATAGACACTCACCAGTTCACCAAAAACGTTTTTAATCATGAAAATTTCGTCTCGTAGACTATTAAACCTCGCCACACCGAAAGAAAGCTTTTCACAGGTATTTTTTCTAATTATGTTTCATTATTGTCATTCACACGGGAAAGGTAACTAATTGGTCAAGGTGCTTAACTTGCTCTCTCCTGTGCGGTTAAGGTGCGGAGGAAGAACCTGACGATGAAGTACCTCAGGGATGGGAAAGGTGAGAGCAGTGGAAGACATACTCGATGTTCTCTTGTTGAAATACACCGTGGTCTTGGTTCTGCTTTGCTAGCTTTTCATTCCTTCAAAACTATTACTTTGAGGAAACAATGCCTTTTTCCAGTGACCCCTCATCTTCGAAGGACATATCATAGAGGATCGACATGATTGAAAGTAGTTCCCCTCACCATGGATTTGGACAGACGCTCTGCAATATCATTAAATGTAAATTTGTCTTCATGCATTCCTCTTTCTCGTCTGAAAACGTCTGTTCTTTGGGAAAAATTCGAGCGGCCATCTAATGATCTATTACTTGTTTGCCCAGAATTTCAGTGCTTTTGCCACTGCAGCTGAAACAAGGGTGGATGGCATGAGGACGTTGCACGTTTTCCTCTGCGCAGCGTTTCTGCTCATTTTTTCATCCGCTACACGATTCATTTATGGCGTCGAACAAAGCCAATAGCAAGGGTGCAGTCGTAGTTTTACTATGAACTTTATGATACTTGCAAATGTTACATATTTTCCTTGCACAGTGCAAGTTTACTTCTGTCCCTTAAATTGGAAATTGCCCACCATGTTCTGCGTCATCTTTACTGTTGTGAATGCAATAAGGTTTCCGCTGTAAGACATACTGATCGATCGAGCACTGTCGGAGTTGCTATTGTGTTAAGTGACTCACCACGTTCCCAGTCCTACAGCTGAAAATAGAAACCACTCTGTAATACAAAACTAAACTGTTGAAGTAATTAAGATAGTTTTGCAATCCCTTATGCGAGACCTCTTTGTTATCAAATGACTTACATAGGAAGAAAAACTCTTACGGAAGTCGAGCAGAAATTGCGTGTTCCAGGACATGATTAAGATGTTACCTCGATGTGCAGAGAAGGCAAACGCCAAAGACGAATTCCACGACATCTCCACGTGCTGACGTGTCTCCCACATAGAATTTCAAATGTGTGGCTTTGTCGAAACTAAATCAAAACAGATGCCAAAATGAATGGATCAAATCGGCGAAACTACCACTTGTTTTTGCTCTCTGCGCTCGAGAGCCTTGTTCGTTCGCTATTGTGATATGCTCTCATGTGCAAATGGTGTTTACACAGGGTTCATAACGTTCTCAATCGATCGGTATATTCATGTCGGATAATCAATGATAGCTCCTTTCGTTGCTATGTTTCTGCCCATCAGACTTTCATTAAATAGTCCTTCACTGTGAACACAGCAGCCATGCAGGTCGATTTTCAGTACCACAAAATAGCAAGCAGTTCTATCGCTGTTGCTGCTCCCATAACCATGAACGCTTTGCAAACTTACCGTTTTGAGACAGTGTCTAAATATATCCCAATAATGATTGAAGCTCGAAGGGTAAGGTTCTTCCTAGAGCGACAATATGTTCATATTAAGTCATTACTCTAATAAGTCATTCACATTACTCTAATATTGATATCAAACCTCTGCATTGCTAGGACACTCATGACTTTTGATCGTTGTTAATGACATGATGCGAGTGTCAGCTCAGCGCAAACAGTTTTCCACACCTATTCCTCTTGTGATCAGCAATATCACTTCGCTCACGAAACTCATCGCATGGCAGGTATACTTCACCCTTCTTACACAGTTCCTCCCTTCAGCTCTCAATAGTAAACACGAATCTCGAATATACTTTCGAGTCTTGCTTTAATATATTTCTTCTAGTAAGTCATACGTTCATAATTAAGCAACTCCCATGCGAATGTGTCTATCTTTTGTCTATAAAACTCTTAGGTGATCGCTCATCGAGGACCCCGTCCATTCCCCTGAATGAAGGAAAAAACTGTCAAGTTCATGTTTTGCACACTGCAAAATGAAAAACTGTCGCCAGATGCAGAACACAGATTTTTAATGTCCCATGAAACATCAATATCCCAGATGACGCCATTATGTCCATCGTATGTTCCAATCCTCTCGCCGTTTTCTGTGTACCAAACAGAGGGTGATTTGTCTTTTGCAGCTGAGAACAGCAGGTCGCCATCTCGATTGATGCGTACCCGAGTGAGCGCCCTGTCATGTCCCTTTAATGATAAAGGACGCATTGCCTGCTAAATATCACGCACATATTTTGGTTCCCTTTTCGAATTCCCTAAGGAACTCAAAACGGATTCGTGTTGAGCAACATTACTAGTAAGCTTATCAGATCCAACAGTTTCGTCTGCACATTTCTATAAAAATTTAAGGGAACCTAGAAATGGGATAAGGTCAGTTTTGAAGACTGGCCAGTACGTGGACCACTGCCTCATGCTCACTTAGTTTTCAGGCGTCCACGAAGATTTCGTGCTCAAATTTCGCTAATTGCACAATTGTTTCAGTAAAACTTTTAATTGCACCCTAAATTCACCTTGGAAATCTACGTTTGAAACCCGTGGCGTGGCCAGGAAATATCTTCAGCGTGACGTGCTTCCTCCTCATCCCTGTGCCGACTGCAAAAGATCTCAGGTGGCTATCTAATTCTATAGTTGGGGCAGTGAAGCACCAGGATGACAAAAATCCTGTTTTGGAAGACCAACCCGTGGACAGAAGGTTTTTTAATCATACCGAGGTGACGATTCAGAAGCGCTCAAATCACACCAAGGTTCATAGACTGACGTTTTTAGGGAGCGATATATTGCAGGAAAAGACCGGAAAAGCAGACATGCAACAAGAAGCAAGCCAGCAAGGTTAAGAAAGGTGGGGAAAAGGGGGCAAAGCGGTTTAAAAGAATCAGAAAAGTTTGGCGAACGTTGGAAGAGTGGAAGAGGGCTGTAGACCATTTAAAAAACTATTTGAGGAGATGGATGAAAGCAGAAAGGCGCTTGAAAGGTTAAGACAGCAGTCACAAAGGGTGGAAACTGCTACCGGGCCAAGTTTAGAGGATGTTCGGATGTTTCTGGAAAATTTAGCGAAATGTCGAACACAACATGGAAAACCCGAGAAAGAGCCGTACATAAAAGGAACGAAAGTGGAGAGGTGGGGAAACAGCCCCAAGAATACTGGAAAAAGGAGAAAGAGCTCTCGCAACTCTGCCAACACTTCACGGCTTAATTCTGCTTTTTCAAAGACTCATCAACGTTTTACAACGCCACCACACTTTGCACCGAACTTTCTTGATACCGTTGGGAATATTCTCGTTGGGAGCTTCGCCGGGTATATCAAAAAATTATTAGAAAGACGGAAAGATTGAGAATATATCCTAACCTTTCTCCCGCTATTCAAATCCACCCGATCCCCCTCCCAATCGTGACGCTTCAAAATTCAAAAAATGTCATTTTTTTATTCCCTCCGTTGCACTTTCTTCGAGATCTGGAAGTCGAAAAATGCAAAAATGTCAAATGGAATTCTGGAAGTCGAAAAATGCAAAAATGTCAAATGGAAGTTTCGGGAAGTGCTGCCGGTAGAGGAATTTTTTCTATCGTGCTCTTCTTTTGCAACCTTTTCAGGTTTCTTTAATCTTTACCCAACGTTTTTAAATCTTCTCCTATTACCTGAAGTATTCTTCCGACACCGTTGAAGGTGACACTGAGGCTTCGTCGGGTCAGCAACAAATTGGAGAAAAAACGAGAAAGGTTTTATCGGCGAGATAAGCGTCCTCCGATCTGATGCCGTTGCGACCGCAAACCGCGACAAAACACCAGCGAATGTCTCACTGACGACATCTCCCCTTTTTATATCAACCATGAAGCAAGCTTCGTCCAAAGAATGAAGGGGTTTCTCTATGTAAAATTTAGGATAAAAGAGTTGACACGCTGCCGTTTAAATTCAGTGAACAACTTCTTTCATCCACGGTCTTCACAACGCCCTCAGCGATGACACCAGAAGATCTTCGCTCCCTCTTCACCTTGGCCTGCGGCTCCTGTGATTACTTGAAAGCGACCTTTTGAGCTATAGACTATCGATTCCTATGCGTCAGTAGCAACGTTATGGAACTATTGTTACTGATAAAGCCATCATTAGTGACAACGGTCAGCCCCTATCTGGGGACTATGCGAAACATGATCACCTCACATCATTCTTAAGGTAAGTTTTCTGGAGGAATAGGTAACCCGTTCCCTTAGTTTTGGAATCACATGGATACGTCAAGAATTCAGACATAATCACAGGAGCCATTTCCAAACTCAGTACTAAGGTGTCCTTAGTACCAGAGGGTAAGCCTTCGCGAATTGTAAAAAAAGCTGTGGATGACCTTTGTTACTGTTTGTATCTTCCGTTCAGGGACAATGTTGTTATGCGTGTTGCTCCGTGCATTCGAAACTTGTAGTTGTGGTACTCTGTCGAAAAAGCCACCATTAAACGTTGTTTCCGAGCACCTCCTCATTAGTCTCAAATCGTCATTTTGGTAGCTGCTGGAAATCATTCCGTTAAAACCAGTTTTGAATCATCTCAGCCTTTCTCATCTTGTCAGCGATGATCAGCACTCTCCTTACTCATATCCTACGTTTATGGGGCTCATGACATTCTATTGCGACCTCTATGACAGTTTTAATGACTTTTGCAAGCACATTAGGATCATACTTAATTCGTCAAAGCTTTTGACTCGGAAACTGTAGCAAGAGGTAAAAGGTTATGAGATAGGTGATGCTGCCTTAAACTGATTGAAAGCTCTTTGTGCCAGGGTGAAAGTCGGAAATGATTTAACCTCAATTCATCCTTTACTAAATGGAGTGCCCCACATCTATGTATGAACATATGGGACCTCATCTATGCCTGCTTCATATGAATGACCTTCCACAGAACTTGTTAAGTCAATGCGAGCGATATATTGAGGACATGAAGTTGAACCAGATTTTGTTTACAAACTTCAACGTCAAAACATAGTTTCATTGGAGGAATGGTTACACTTGTGACAGCTCGATATATCCGCCAAGAAATGCTTTATCTCTCATGCAGCTTTCTTAGTCGAATTTCATCTGCGCTTACGTGGTTTCTATTTTCCTACAAAGGATGCGATAGTGGATTTGGGTGTTTATGTGAATGCCGAACACAGCTGACATAGTCATTGTGTAGAAACTTTGCTGAGACTTGCTTAAGTTCTGAACTTCGCGTCTTACATTGAGTTGCGTGGAAGACTATCGGAAAGGTTTCGTTGCTTAGTGTGGTCCCATTTCGAATACTCTATTCACGTTTGGCCACGGTCTGTGAAAAAGGATATCGAAATAAGAGAGAAAGTTCACTAGCGCCTCACTGAGGTGGCTCTTAAAAAACAACTTCGCAGACCGTTCCAGCCTAGTTATGAGCATCGACTCAATATTTTTCACTTGAAATGTTTGCCAATCCCACAGCTGAGTTCGCTTTACATTTATGTTCCAAGATCGGTAAAATTTCTGAGATTTCATCTAAAAGTAGATTTCTCTTTCACAAAGTTTGTACCAAGCTCGAGGCTATACTTCCTTGAAATTGGAAGGAAGTTGGCGAATTGAAGTGAAGCGCTCAGATCGTTTTCTCTCCTTGTTGGATTCATTGCCTTATCATGTGTTTGTGGCCAGCAACTTGTCATGTCTAAAACAACGTTAGAGCAATGCGTTCTGGCTGCGATAATCGGTGTTCGGCGGTTCTAACTAGTTGCACTTATCTTGTTTTACACAATAATGTCTGCACTCCCGTATGTCTCAATTTTGCGTCATTCTTTTTCTCTTTTCATGAAGTTTAAATGTACGGCTGCCCTGCGTTTCCCTATGGTTACTGATGTTCTTTTACTTCCTAGCATGTTTATTCAATGGGGTGGTATTGCATGCTTTCATCATTGTAACAAAAATGTATTTATGAAGTGATGTGGACGGCTGTGCACCCTAACTAGATGTGTACTGACTGTGGTACATTTCGCATGTCCTTCCGCGCATTCTTACTCACTTATGGTAATTTGAAGTTAACGCGATGTTGCATGCTCACCTACATCTTGATCTCACTGAATCAACGCTTCATCTGATCCGCAAGCGAATTCCTTGTGCTCTCGCCGCTTTGAGTTTTAAAAAGATCTCGAGGAATTCTCCAAAAGGCATCAACAGTTCGTATTTGGGAATGATATGCCTTCGAAACTGCTGCTTTTCAGTTTTTTTTGAAGCTTCATTTACCGTCTGACTGTGCAGAAACTCTTGAAAAACTCGAAAACGGGCGTATTGAAAAATGCCATGTCCAAAACGCATCGTGGTCTATTCCTTATTGTAATTCGTAACCACACAGACGCTCCAAACCGATAGCCCATTCTTTCACGAAGATATGACAGTGGACTAATGTTCGCTCTTACCTTAGGTCAGGTTAGTTCGTAACATACACGCCATCCGATGTATGAACGCAAATATCAGCTCTAGGCATTAATATTCATCAACAAGAATAGAAGCCGGATTGGGGAACATTCGAGGAAGCCTCAGTTGTGAAGAGGTTGCAAGGGATGATGAAAATTTGCACAACACTTTTTTCACACAAATTAAATCAGCTTTTAAATATAGACACGATTCTTTTCTCGACACAACTACACCGCCGCTCGCAAAAATATGGCTGCGTAATCAGCGATCACTGCAAACTGCTTGCTGCCGTTGCTTGAAGTTATTCTTTTTTCATTGGAGTGTGTATCTCCTGTGAAAATGATGAGCCTTTTCTAAGAGATACTCTAGTAAAAGGTCAGCTCTTGCGGACAAAGATGCCCAGACCATATGTTCTCTGAAGGAGTTATTCAACGCATAATCAAAACTTTCATCTTTAATAGGCAACATCCGGAACTGCTTCTGTTGTTGGATACGCAACGGTGACGACACTGTTGAATGCCCGTTAATATAACGCTCGAGTGACATAAATTTATGTCTATACATTGAATGAACCCATGCAAACCTACTTTTCATCACAAGTCGATCTCAGTAAGTCGCTTATCAAAGGAAACAAAGTTTTTGAGGTTGGCGTGAATTAAAGGGATCAGCTAGACGAACATCAATGTTGATATGGTAGGATGATGTGGAATTATGTGTGAGATGTTACGCTCGAATAATTTGTTCCCAGCTTATCGCTTTTTTGTGTCTCAGCATACTTACGCCATGATCTTTTCGTAGAAACCGTATGATGCCCAATCAAAAGTAGGCCTTTCCTTTCCCTCAAAATTGTGGTAAGGAAATGGACATATGTATAACAGAGATACATCGCCATGGTACTGTCTGAGGAATAACACCTCGGGATGCCTCACCACTGACACTACGATCACAGAAGTCGGCACATTTCGATCTCTTACTGCAGCAAAAATCCTCTCCTCACAACCGCCTTACTGCGTAAGCACTTTGTACCCTTTTTAATGAAGCTGCAAAATATGCTCCTCAGAGTAAACAGCATGGCCTGTTGTAAAGGGATCCATGTTAAACCTTTTTAATGCATCCATAGGCAGTTCTCTTCATTCCACTTTTGGAAAACTCACCTGATGTTCCATAGTTTCGCAAGCTTTTATAGTGCTTCAAGTCTTCGGTGCATCAGTTGAATTATTTTACCGCAAATGATTAAAGTTGCTAAACTGTCCGCAAGCACAAAAACACACGGAGATGCCGCTGGTATCCTCCAGTACCTCCTTAACGGAAAGTCAAATAGGCAGCGTAGAACAGCGTTCTTAAAAGAACAATAGTTGCAAGTCGCACAAGCAGGTCTTTTTGCTTTGCAAACGCTGAAAGTGGAAACAACATGTAAACTTTATTAAAAGTGAACAGCAAGTCATTCCAAGAGACATAAACTGATATGTACTTTGGGACTTCACAGAGGACCGGGAATGAATGCCGTGAACCGACCAATGGCAGGAGAGGATGGTCGAAAGACAGATATGTACAGTTACTGTGTAAAGGTGATTAAGGAATGACATAGATTCTAGCTTAAGAGGACCAAAGAAAGCTAACCGACACAAAACACCAATACTGCCACGAGGAGCATGAAATTTTCTCACACTCATTGTAGCAACGGCAGCAGCACGTGCACTCACAATAAAAGGACGAGGTCTCTCCGTAAACACAGAGAATTTGAATCAAGCAATGTGCAGTTGTGTATCGAATCCCTCATGATCCAACTGCATCAATGGAAATAACATCCTAACTATGTATATAAACACATTAAAAACCACCGTGCTGACTATTTCAAGTGTTCTGGATTGGAACAAATGCAACATCGATATTCTTTTCACTCGCCATCGTACTCAATTAGGCTTCCTAACTCAGTGCCTCACAATCCCGGAACACTGTCTTGTCTCTGCCCCATCAGAAAACAACTACGGTGGCATGAGATTTTGATGTTCATTACATCCCCTCCCCGGCTGGACAGCCACTGAAGCTTGGAGAACAATGAATTGCCCAGTCATTAAACTATGGTAGAGAAAACCTGGGCTAATTCAGTGTGCAACAATTATAGAGCAATGCTCCTCTTCTCTCTTAGCAGACCTCATAGAAAGGTATAAGAAAAATGTGCAACGGGGGTACCACTTTCTAGAGGAAAAAGAGTTCACTTAACTGGTTTTTCACATATTCCGGTTGAAGACATTTAAAATGTATTGAAGACATTAATAGTAATAGGCGAACTACGCTGTAATTGTGCTTGCAAGTCCGTCGTAATCTATTCAGCCATTCTTGACTTAAGAAGTGTAACGATTATGGCAGTTGTCAAGCCGGTACTATAGAAACTGGCTGGCTGAGCTCCTACAAAAGAAATTGGCTGTCACAAACACTACAATTGGTTTTACGGAGTTGCTTCACAGGCAAAACTCATACGAGGAATTGAAAACGCCGTCCGATATTCTGCTCTCAAATTGCGAAAGAAAACGAACATCATTCCTTCAAAATAATCAGTGGGGAAAATTGGCAGAGGAAATTGCAAGATTTGCGCTTTTACATTTCACTCAGTGGACCAGTCAGTTTCAAATATCATCAGCAGAACACAAGATATACGTTATAAGATTAATGGTTCAATGGATTCATCTCACAAGCCTTTCATAAATGAGTCCGTCTGAAATTCGACCGGCATAAAGGAGGGATCCGACCAATACAAAACGTATGCAACTTTGCTGACATCTTGAAGTTTCCACAACCTATTCTTTAAAGTTGACAAATGAGGGTGAACATGGTTACATTATCATGCACATTATACTCACGAAATTTCACAGCTCTGCTTTCGTGGTTCCATGATTGGAATTATCGGATAGATACACAAATGCACACATACGTACAAATAGGGCGCCACTATATTACACTTTGGCAAAGGAAATTTCAAAATTCGTATAGAGAAAAAAGTGAGGGCGAATAGAGAGAAGTTTCAGCTCGCGCCCAGAAAAAGAAACATTTGAATAAATTCGCTTTACCCCATCGCGAAAGGGATGAGGAATGTTATTAACCTATCTGGATGACTACACAATCAAAGAAAAGCATCTCAGGTTGATTTTGAATCAGTGAAGGCCACTGATAGCATCAAGAGGATTTGAGGCGCAAAATCCTAACAATAAAATTGCAAAAAGCTCAAGAATTCATACCTGATGCAAGTCGCTTTACATAGAAACTTCTGAAACTTATAACTTTCATCTTCGAAAAGCGCCTTCACAGTACTTCCTTCTTGTAAGCTAATACAACACATTTTATATAAACGTCCTCGTAATGAGAAGAATTCAATCAACGGGCGATAAGAGAGCGTACGTGGAAAAAGTCACATTCAATGAGGAACTCCTTTGGATATGTGAGTGAAATTTCCAGGACAAAAACACATAACAAATTTTCGATAATTTCGTCGAAGTTAGGAGTTCTGTAATCGGCATTAGTGTGAAGACACCCATGCACCAGCAACCAAGTAACCGAAGTCAATATATAAAGAAGTTTTAAAACAAAAAATTTAACAGCAAGCTCAATGACAATGGTAACATCAAACAAGAAAGGTCCATAGGCACCCTTCTGAGCAACTACAATTAAAATAACCATATAAAAACGCATCTATATTTTGAAGATGCCAAGCTGTTGCGAAACGAGTCCTAAGGCAAGGTCTCATCGCCTCTCTGCAGCTTTATCACCTTCTCTTTTCTATTAGTTCTAAGGTTTTATAAATTAGTGCCAGTGCCATCCCTTGCCCAAGAGAACCGAGCAGACATGTTAGCTGTTCTGTACCAACTGATTCAGGAGCAATCAATTTTGAATACCGAATTGAAATTAAATGGAAGCAAAAAATTTAGGAAAGGCCAACACACCTCAACGACGGTGTCGACATCAGATGGCAAAACTGTCTTGAGATCGACCACTTCGCAGTTGGCTCCAAACTGCTCCTTGGCCGTTTGATCAGCCTCCATGAGAATGTGCAGTTGCGTGCCCCATCCAACCAACGTTACGTCTTTGCCTGGAAAGTTCCATTTTCATTGGCATCTCACGGTTCTTCATGACTACCGTAAGTCCTTAGAAGGTAATATTGGATCAAATGCCGCAATCATTTCATACACATGTTCCAGACCATTGAAGTGGATGAAATAGCGTTTAGGTGACATAGCGATATGTCTTGCTAATACATCATACGAACTCACACACGCACACGCCAATTGTATTTGCGAAACTTCGCAATCCGGTAGCCTTTTTGTATATCATAGACGATGGTCAACAGAATGGTCATACAGTCGGGGAAATTCCATTGCCCCTAATTTATGCAAGACTGCAAATGTTTGGATATGGCACGAATGCACTGCCCAGCGAGCATTCGGGACCAAATAAGGCGTCCAAAGATGTCCCTCGATGGAACGCCATCATCCAAATAGGAGTTCATGGGTGCTTTGTTATTATTTCTTAAGTGACCTAATATTGTGCTCCCATTTGCACGGTAATGAAATACTTGTGAACTGGTCAGCGTTGAGAGGTCGTAGATGAACCTCATCGAAAAAAAGGTGGAAAATACCATATGAACAAAGGTGAAGATACAGGGCTAACGTCGACAGCGAATTTAATGACAATATCAATGTAGATCAGATAAGGTTAAGATCCTAGGAGAAAGCGACTCTTACACAGCAGATTGAGGGACGTGGACGAAGAAGTGGAGATCTCGACGACATCAAAGCTGTGAGAAAACACAGGAAACTGTAGAACGTCCGGAAAACCGCTCGAGATCGAGGGATAGGATGGAAGAAAACAACTGCCCCACAGATCTAACGAGTCATTTCTGACCTCCAAAGAGGAATTGTTTGATACATAAAATACTCTTCTCGTGAAATAAGACATAAAATAGCAGTGTGATATGCATCTACCTTCTCGCACCACCTTGGTGTTGCTTAACTCGAGCTGATAGTCGCCAACGGGCACCTCTTCAACAGCTGCACGGTTAAGCATCTTAGGCTCAAAAAACAAGCAAGGATCGTCGTCTCGGATGCAAGACAACAGAAGCCCCTTCGCCTGGATCGGTTCATGGGGAACGACCGTCTGGAAAAAACGACGAAGAACTAACACTGCTGGCAATTTATAAGGGAGTGTCAATCTTTTTTAAACTTCACTTATGTAGTCAATGAAAAACATTTGAGCTACCCATTGAAAATATAATGCAGTCAGACAACAGCAGCAGAAAGCAGCGAATGAGAAAGGAAAAGGTGATTCTTAATCACAGACCGCGGCCGCTATTGGCAAAGCCTACTACGCCTATATCTGCTTGTTCACCATCCATGTCTCGCTTGAATTTATCAATCACACTTCGACCGCTAAGTACACAACGAAATACCTCTACGATTACATTACACAGCAATTTTAAAATTATCAACCAGCTAATGCAAACAGAATTACCTGGAGCAGGAAACTTCTATGCGAAATCAGTTGCCTCACTAGGATAGTGAATTGGCAGTTGATGCTCTAATTTAATCAAATTGCCCGTCATCACTTCTCAATGCAATCGATTTATCACCTGTCATGAAAATAGGTCTTTATGTAAACCGTCCACAATAAGCAAAATAAAAAGCTGAAACAGCAACACAGTCGAGAAAAATCGCTTTGCAGGGTTTTTCCAAAGTGTTGCAGAGAACATAAATTATCGGCGAGCAGATGAAA
Source organism: Baylisascaris schroederi (assembly GCA_006503575.1). Taxonomy (NCBI): domain Eukaryota; kingdom Metazoa; phylum Nematoda; class Chromadorea; order Rhabditida; family Ascarididae; genus Baylisascaris; species Baylisascaris schroederi. The sequence continues at coordinate 22,455 of QEWY01002450.1, forward strand.
ATCCAAAACATGAACAAAGTCAGAAACCTTTAGGCCAGGAGTGTGAGCGAAATAGCCTTCGGGGCTCTGCGAATGATACGGCCCTCCGTGTCCGACTGCGCCCCAGGTGGCATCGTCAATTTGCCGCAGTCGAAAAGACCTCCGCTACGATAGCGATATTTGGCCGCCTCATTCACAATCTAGCAAAGCGTAACAGATCGCATTATTTCCTACCGGTTTAATCTGTACCTAAGCATGCACATCCATGAGTCAAACCTCATCCAACAATTTTCCGCTTCTATCTCCCTGACCGAACCTGCCCTCTTATTTACCTTTATCTACTGATGCCTCACATAACTTACTTACATTAACAGAAAATCCCCAACATCAGCCGTGGTAGCAACGACCTTACCATTTGAATTTTCACAGTCCGCTTGCAGATTCAACAAATTTCAAGGGTTGAAGCTTTTGTGGGCTAAGCGTTGCAAGCACTCGCAAGTTGCTGGGCACTCATCCCAGAGTTTGACAGGGAGGGAGGCACTCTACTTTTTGTTTTATTTTGCTGCATCTTCACTATGAAACCTCCCATGGCTGAGAATCGTCTCACTTGCGGTCCACGTTTCATCTATAGTGTTTAGCTCAAGTGACTGTGCTCTTCGCATCGAAACGACAGTGCAACAATGTGAAAGATGAGTGCACTCAATTGCAAAATAATCAAAGAATAAAAAACGACTTGCAGTGCTACATGAAAATATAAAGAAAATGAAGGAACAACTTTATGACAGCAAAGCGTGACATCGCAAATAGAGAGTCAAGTTCGTGAAGTTTGTACTAAGTGCAAATAAAGTCACGAATCTACAAAATGAGAAGTTTATTAATTACCCTTCTTCTCCGCCCACGCCCCCTAAGAAAGCTACTCATTTGGCTGTGAGTTGGCTGCTACCTCTTGCAAACTGTGGATCCTGCCATCATAATTCCTCTTCTTCCCCAGTGTTCCAGGATTCGGCAGCGAGACTACCTACATGCAAGCATTAATTTGCCAGTCAAAAAATAAATCCTGAGTTTTCCAAAAGAAATTCGTCAAGGAGAAAATACCAAAACAAAGTTAGCGCAAGCTGTCAAGAAAGAATGTAAACAAAGTTAGCGCAAGCTGTCAAGAAAGAATGAACAAAACCAAGGTGTCAACATACCTGGTCAAAAGCCGGGAAAATATAGTCAGCGAGCTCTACCTCTGCGATCGCTGTAGCACCCGCAACGGCTAGCCCGATACCGAACCCCGCGATTCCTTGCTCGCAAAGTGGAGTGATAAATACACGGTCTTTACCTAAGCCTACGAAGCAATTCAGTGTTATTCAACGACGGGACACCTGCCACAACCGTTGACATCATAAAATATACGGTGGTCGCTTGTAACGCACAGTTTTTGTATAATGTTCAATGTACCAGCGCATCAAACCATACCACCCTGTTCTGTTCTCTCTCGTCGTTCCTTCCCTCCTCCCCAAATCAAGGACCCTTAGCAACAAGCTGACTTCGGTATCCATTTATCTTCCCCCCCCCCTCCCAACCCCCCAAAAAAACGATGGACCCAAAACGACGTGGTGACAAATCAGCACAGAGTAGCCGAAATGACAGTTTCCCATAGAAAACATTTCAGCAACTGCGATGTAAGCGTCCTCCAAGAACCAGCTCCAGCAGATGAGCAAAAAACATGTCCTATTTCTTCTGGAGGCAGACCGAACAGCGAAAAACACCTCCGAAGGCGACATCCTCTCCAAAGAGGCAAGTTGACGGGTCGCTCTTCAGCGCGATATCCACCGCATTATTCACAGCATACAAACTGCTACCACATCTAAACACCGTTCCTCACAAAAAGTCAGACTAGGCTGAGTTCGGTGATGCGTCAGCACTGCGTTGACGGCCCTCAGCCTTCTAAATTAACGCTCTCTCAAATTTAGCGTGAAAGTCACAGCTTGCTCAACATTCGAACGAAGAACATTTTTGCTACTGTCGACGCAGGAATTTTTCCAAAAACGAGCCTTTTGCTTTGTTCCGGGAGGTTGTATCACACTTGCTGACGTTTAGATTGCGCGAAGCGATCGAATAGGAAACTGTGAAACTCCACTCTTCTTCTGGGTAAGAAGGGCCGTGAAATATTTCGCCCTCTTCCCTGTCGTCCCTGTCTCCTTCTCTCTTTCACTCAGTGTTGCCTTCTTTTCTATCCTCTCATCCTCTTAACCGTTCCATTTCCGAACAAACAATATCCTCCACCAAAAGAAAACGCTCTGTGCGCATCAGTAGTCGATTGGTTGCTTGCCATTAAGTTATACATATCCTCAACCGTTCTTCAACGAAACGAAGATTGCAAGAAGCAGAATCATTCGTATCAAAACCAGCATTTTCAAATATGTCCTGCCTTCTTCATTGTTACACTGTTTATGAACAAGAGAACAATAATATGAAATTTGCTTCATTGCATTAAGGTTTATAACGAAGCGAGATGAAACTTAGCATTGGCGGCCGTCTCATAGGGATCAACCATAGAGAATTGCTGCCGTGTAATCTATGAGCAATCATAGCTTTCAAATGCAACGCAAACAGCCTTCACAGATCGTGTAATTGTGCAGCGTCACGAATGTCACCGCAAAGCGAGGTGAAACAACAGCTTCTATTTCAGTTTCATTTCACTTGCACACTGGTTGAAGGTCATATTTACATATACGCACCTGAGTTCCTTTCAAAAGAAATTATACACTCAATGTGTACTACATAAAATAACGTTCTGTTCAGCTGCTTAATACCAAAATAGTCATCAAATATACAAATTTCACTCGAAATTGGGCAGATGACATGAGGAGACTGATTTGACCAAATTCCTATCCTACATCGATACTCGCAATCAATATGTAATGGGAATTGATAGGATGGGAATAATAAATGAATGAATTTTTTACAAACAGCACATAGGCACCTCCGCATACATTCGCCAAACACACCTGTCAGATGTGCATTTTATATGAACATGAAATAGTACCCATTCTATGAAGCAAGACTGAGCGCAAACAAAGATGAAAGAATGGCATACCAAGAGAGGGATCGGCCTCGCTGGCAGAGTGGGTGAACGCGGCGAGCTGCTTCGTGCTTGCATGAAAGTGCCGCGCTATTTGCACGCCCTACTTCAGAGTGTGCAGGGATGACATTCTGGAACTTAGTCGCACGAAGCTTCAAATTTTGGCTCTCTTAGTTAAACCTGACCCCACTCCCCACCCACTCGATTCAGCCCAATGCTGTATGGATGAGTTAAACCGGTGCCGATATCTTCGACGATGGCCATCAGAAATTGATTGGATACAGACTTCAACTGTCCAAAGAAAATCGTTGTCAATCAGTCGGAGATTCATCTGCAAGTCAAAAGAAAACATATCTTTGGAGCATTTTTGTCGCAGTGCAGAGACAGCAAAATAACTGCTGTCGGTCATGGTGCATTAATGGGTTAGTGAGAATGAACGGATTATTGGGAATCAAAGAAGCAGTGGGAGAAGACGTCAAACTTTTATTGCTCATCAGAAAAGGGGCGCAATAATACTCGTTATTCAGATGCTAAGTTTCACATCGAACATTTTGCGGCAACTTAGAAGAGAATAATCCCGGTAAGCATTTAGAAATGGAAACGAATCCTTTGTTATTTCTGAGGGCATTTTAGTGTTCCTTTTAGCATTTAAATCACTATAGTCTCGGAATCACCGTAGTATTCATTGGTGCCACATATGCAATATCTAATTGTTCTTGGCGACGACCACAAACGAGTTCACTTTTGTCTTTCATAGAAATAAGCTCATCATGCCTGAATTCCACATAACAACTCAGGAAGGCGGGCTCATGCATCAGCGTCATTTAATGTTCATCGCTATCCAATCTCGACAGAGCAGCGCGGAAAATG
>QEWY01002450.1:35206-46519 GCA_006503575.1 Baylisascaris schroederi
CCCAACATATGGCAAATGTCAAAGCGGTCAAGAATCACACAGCCTTGCGCCATGCTCGGCAGTAGCACGAAGAATGCCTACTATTTGACAACTAGGGACCGTTAACTTCGAACTGTACTATTCAAGTGCATAAAGATCACACTGTGAAGAAGGCGTTGCCTGGATCGCACGCGCAGATTTGGCCTTGGCGGAAGAATTACAGTTGCCAATGATTGTTCCATTCAAAGCAAGAAATGATCCCTTGCTCTTTCACTTTTATGAATCCGTCGTCTTTTTTCTTAATACGCTCTTCGTTTCCTTCGATTAGTTCGACATCACAAGCATCACATCAGGTATTTCAGCACGTATCAACGCATATGCGCGATGATCATTGCTGGTGTTAACGGCGTTTGGTCATTGCATCATAACGCTGTTTCCAGAAGGCATACAAGATAGCAATGGTCACATGTGGAAATGCTTCGCTTAATACCCAGGCGCTTTGTCTGAACAATGAACAGAATGCTTTAAAATGAGCAAAAGTGGGATGCAAAACCGAGCACACCTGATAGTTGATGAGGAGTTCAGGAGCCTTGAAAGAGCGTGATGCTACGCGAACGTTGTATTGCTGCTTTGGGTGATAGAACTCAGCGAGACCCCAATCGAGTAAACGTAACTGCAATTCATATAATGCGGAGAAAATGAGGAACTCAGCAGGAAATGTGCAAAATCCTGGACAGGGCAATTCAGAAATGAACAATGGAGAAGTTAATCAAAACAGCCAGCACGATATGCGCTTTTGCCAATTCAAATTTTCAAACCACATCATGACAACGGTTTGCGTGTATGTGGTGAGTCTGCCCATTCCGCAGTTTCAGCACTCGACCACTGAAGGAAAAGATGCGAGACCTCAAGGGTACAGTTGACACCCTACGACCGCCTCCAATACCATCCTCGTCACTAAGCCACATAATTCGAAGTGAATTTATAGGTATGTAAACGTGCAAACAACGTGCCTGCAGTGTACGCCGATCAGGTGGGAGACAGTCGAGTCTTTTGCGGAGGAACTGTTAAACGTATTTGGTCAATTTCACCAGACCGCTCAGACTAGACGGGTTGGCCAATGTTAACGGCCCAGTCACCTCGACCGGCTTGTTCAGCTTGAACATTCCAGTCAGCTCGAAGGGACTAGTCTGTTCCAACGGTCCGGTCAAACGGATGAATGCATTACACTGCATTTTTCATTATTTGTCAATACGTTGCAAAATGCATTATAGAGGTAAATAAACTGCATGTCCTGCTAACTCCTTTAGCGCAATTCTTCATTTACTGCATTTCTGCTCACAATGCCCAATCAGTGCTCAAAAATGTGAATAAGTGGTAAAGCACGCCAGAAGAATCGGTAAGATATGCGATTCTGCAGTTTCACCGTTTATGCCAACGCATCAAGTGAACGCATAACAATTATAACAACATACAGATCGTTTATATTTTAATCGGACCGACTCTTTGTGGAAATTCTCTTTAAAAGAATTGCTCGTCAAAGTGCGACTGGTCACGATATTCTAATAGTGATGGTGTAAAATGCGACCTGTTCGGCTGCGAGATGCAGCCGAAGTACTAGGCACGAAGAATGTCTTTCGTTCCTTAGAAACTGACGGATCATTGAGGGCTATACATGAAATTACAGCTTTTTGAATTCTTTTGTGTATTTTTGCTGCTCAGGCTCAAATATTTTTGTACATTCTCCCACTTAGGCGTCAGAACAAACCAAGAAATAAAATGAATAAGCTTTAACATTTGCAGTGACCACATCGTATAGATTACATTGGTCAAATTTCACTGTTGTAACTTCAGACGTTCGTGAAGTGAAGTTATCGGAAGCACATAGACGGATGCAAACAGGCACCAGAGATATAAATGACAGACAGATACACACACATGTGCGCATGCCATCCCCGCTATAGCGTTCCTTTGAATGCAAACTTGCAAGGGCAAATAACGGAAGAAGTATCCTGTTAAAAAATCAATAGATTGCAGAATTCCCGGATAAAATTTTGTTTCTCGTCGCATCCGAATGGGTTGTAGACTGGATTTGACTCGTGAACCGTGAACCTTCAGTTATCAGCAACTGCGCAAATCATCCGATCAGTTACAAATAAATCCGTTATAAGAAATCACGCTATACATATTATGTCAACAGAGCTTATCAGCGGTACTGCGCGTGCTGCGATATCCGAATCTATCAAAAGTGTTGGTAGCGTTCAGAATAGAAACAAACGGAACAACTCCAAATAACCTTGAAACATTGAATGGTTCGGATTCAGATTCATTAGAAGTAAAATGGGAAAAGAAACCACCGCCCCATTAGGTTGCTCCTAACTACGGCATCTAGAGTGATAAAAGCAATCAACGAGTAAAGCAAGAAGGACTTACCATTTTTCGATGGTGGTCAATCGCAATATTTTGAGGCTTCACGTCACGGTGCATGATACCTTGGGAGTGACAATAATCCAGCGCCTTCAGCAGCTCATTCAAGTAATAACGAACATCCAAATCCGTTAACGCCTGACATATACTAGAAAATTGTACAAATCTAACCACTCTGCAAATCTATGTTTCCGGCGGTCAAATAGAACGGTTTGGTGGAAAGGAAGCAATCACACGTGAGTTTGTGAGAAGACGCCAATCTCTGAGAAGCTGAACAATGCGGAGGACAGACTTAATGGACTAACGTTCGAGCAGCTAAGACTGTTTGCAAAAGCATATGGCACCACTGAACAATTGACACAGGACGCTGGTAATGGCTCCGCCTGTTCATACTCTTTTATTTTATTCAGAGGCAGCCGCAGAACTTCTGAGACAACCTAATCTTCTTCGGGAGCGGAAATATATACAACACTTTCCAACGAAACGAAGGCAATAATAGAGAAGTTATGCTGTTTTGGGCGAATAGAATTTGGTTTCATTTTGTGAACGAAATGTAATACAAGCGGTATTTGAGCGTGATGAAGTCAGTAATAACCTAAGGAAATTCCAAAAATATTTCACATGGAGTGGGAAACTTTCAAACGAACAACAGCATACCAAAGGACGACAGTTGTTGACGTATTCGAAGATTAGAGCGGGAGTACGAGACACAGGATCCTTCACGACATCCAACAGTGTTATGATGTTCACACCCTGCCTTAAGTTCTCTAGCACCTTGATTTCGCGCTTTATTTTCATCTTTCTCACGGGCTGCAAATTCAGTACAATCAATTGTGATAGCGAGAAAGCGGCAAATTCGTCACTTTCAGTAATGAGGTCTACAACTTCAATGACGCCAAGGAAGAAAAATGAAGACAGAGAAGAAATACAAGCTGATTTTTCCTTGCAATCTTGTCTTTCTCTCTCTCCTCTCCTACGTGAATGTATTTTATGACGCCAAGAGAGCTTCTGCCCTCCAAGAGAATTTGAAGCTCTTTAAAGAAACATCGATTTAAGGTATAAGAACGGTATTCAAAGAAGCAAAAAGACTGGATGAATTTAGAAACGCTCTTCCACCTAAGAGAAAACTGAATGCCAGAACGCTAGCAATTCATGCGAATGTTGTGTAAACCGATTTCGATTTTCGGGAAGTCAAGACCTCAAGAAAATGACCTCAAAATAGTCTCTGGGACTTTTATGCTGCTTGGTTAGGTTAGAAAAGTGTACGGGAAAGGGATATGATGTAATAACTGCTGCTGTATTTGCCGGCAAATACTTGCGAGCGAAATTATCAAATTTCTAAATTCGCAAGTATATTGCTCTACTTGTAGGGTTGACGGTTAAGCGCTGAAAATGTGTTACATAACGAGAGAGAACTGCATGCGCGTGAAGGAATCAAGGATTCATTGATGAGAAAAGAGGTCACAAGTAAATGTTAAGGACAGCGCACCTTCTCAATGAAGCCATATTCTCTCTCCTTCCTCCGACCAAGCTGTCATTAGCATTGCTCGTCCACATGGAAACATTATCATCGAAAATGACGTGGAAACAGGACAGACATGATCAGGACGACCTCTATAAATTTCGATGTATTTGAAAAAGGACACTTTTTTCATTATGTGCAACCCAGATGCGAGGGTGAGTGGTTAAAAGGAGAATCTTCAGGAGCGCTCCAGTTCCTGGAGAATCATTTCAGCTCCTGGAAGGACAGTTTTGCGATCAAATGTTTCTGAGTAGCTGCACAAAAACTCTTTATAGATTTACAGAATCTCAACAGTTCCTAACGCTTCTGAAGGTGAGCGGATCAAACATAGCAAAATGAGTTGTAAGCGGGAACGTACATGGCTACTAATTTTCCGAAAGTGATTTCATTAGCCCACGAGCCTCAACTCTTAAACAGACCGACAAACAAGCAAACATGCACAGTAACATGCAAATAACACACCATGCATTCATACTGACACGTCGCATGAAACGCTTTTGCGAAAATTCAGAGAATACGCGTGACAGCGAAACGGAGAGAGCCAAACGAGAGGATTATAAAATTCAGGGGGCAAGAAAGTTAACGTTCAACGAAGTTGTAACGTTGTAACAGTCCATTAGTGCTGACACCACTGCCAAGATTCGCCAACCAAGAGTCAACATGATGCTATAAACTCAGTAATATCGAAAGTAACGGTAATCTTACCTTGAGAACCTTGGCAACACATTTCTGGTTGGTGGACATTCTGATTGCCTCAAACAGTTCGCTGTACTTGCCGCGACCGAGCCTTTGTACCAACTGGTAATCGTCCATATTATTCCACACCACAGTGTGATTCTCATAATCCCAATAGTTCTTGGGCATATTTTCGTTTACCTAAAATAATATCAAACGAATAAAAAAGGTATTTGACAGAATGACCAAGATACCAAATTTCGTTCCATCAAGGCGAAACAATGCCAAGAGGTAGAGACTTGAAAATAAACATTGTTAAATCCTCCAATCAATTTTCTTTCAGATGTTAGATATGTTGGTCCCAAGCTACTATCAAGCCATCTGTAACCACAAACAAACTGCTTTAAGAAACTGCTAGAATGCAGAACTACACACCTTCTTACAAACATAGTTCCCTTTTCCAAATATGAAAATTATTCCTGCTCAGCCCATAGCTTTCTTCATCAATCAGAAAGTGAAAGTACCGGACACACAAAAATTGGTCATAAATAAATAGAACATTTCATCTAATGATGCCCTCACGAAGGTGTATGTCAAACGCGACTTACATCTGCATAGATCGGGGAAACGCTTTCAACAGGCAACCTCGCCATCAGCAGTTATCAACTGCTGACTGTGTACTTCACACTGAAAAGAGATAGACGCATCATCAACGGGAAATCGAACAATTGCAATGCATTCGCTCAAGAGTAGTAACAACAAAATTTTGCACCCCACAAGGAGTTGCCAAAGGACCAACACAGATGAGGAATCTGGGAAGGAAATGAGCCGGAAAAAATCCGTTATCGAGTGGCATTCATTCACCAGATGCATTCATCAGCACCGCGAAAACGTCAACCTCCCACTGTGCACTCGAATCGATGAATACTGCATGCTTATATACCGCTCTCTCGTCAACCGTCCCTCATTAGCATTCAACGAAGTTCGCAACATCAACCATCTACCGAAATCGCTACGGCTTAAAGGCCGAAAGTAACGTCAATTCCGAACCGTGAACGGTTAATTTGCATTCTGTCCTATTAAGTCCATCGCACACTGTAATCAATGTGCCTACTCCCAAGAGTGTCATCCTTATGCGGCGAGTGGTGCACGAAGAATATGGAATAACACAAGGCTCCATAGATACCTCCTTGAAGATGGAGGTCAACGACAAAGACCTATACAGGCGGAGATTGTGGGTAACTAGATGCGTTGAACCTGAAAAAGACGCAGAAACTTAACACGGGAAACGTGAAACTTCCAATGGTTTATGTATAACCAAATAGAGCGAATATCAAGTGTGACGCGGACATGCAAATGGGATATGAAGCAAAAGATAGTGCAAATTCGAGCAGGAAAGAAATTGAAGGATATCTCGATGATGCCGAGTTAACACAAATGAAAGTATTTGCCACTAACATATGTGAACATTATCAACCAATGACTGAATGAATCAATATGTGAACATTATCAACCAATGACTGAATGAATCGAGTTAATAAATGAACACAGAGAATATAACAAGAAAAGGTCAGTGGTGTATCTGCTATTGCAATAAACATATAATCACAGGAGCGGATTCTAACGAGTGGCTCAAGTGCCCGAAGATTTCCAACGCAATCGGTTATTCTAGGTCTTGATGACAGCATATTAAACCGGTATGTATCCCAAACAACAAATCTAGGAAGCTGTTCTCGCAAGTGGTGTCATCGGCGAAACTGACAAAGTGAATTTTATGCGCAATGATCAACATGCTTACATCATGATGTTTCATCGTTTGCGCTATGCATAGGCGACGTGGAAGCCCAAACTGGACCCGATCACAAATTATGACTTCATCTATAGAACTCTTCGATGTTTCAACAAACAAACTGCGTAATTTTGAGCTTTCTATTCTGAAGGCTTCCAGATTTCCGTTGAGGTAGCCGAAAAAGGTCTCAGCTTTTTGGGACGAATTAAACGTCCTTCGTGATTTATGGCTGATTTCCTCTCCTATAAAATGTGAAACCCACTGCTTTATCACTGTTTCTCTTGTCCAACACTACCTTATTTGGCTGCATCCACCCGCTAAGTAGGAAAGGTAATTTGTCAGACAACATGATGGGATACGGAGAGTTGCAAGGTGCGGCGGGTAGCCTCTTTAGTAAAATCGAAACAGCCACCTTCGGAAATGAAATTAGTGCCTTTGGCTGCATATCACCACACTACAAATGGCTTCAGTAAATGAGCACGAACAAAATAAAGCCCGGGCTCCTCGATGACGGAGGGAACTGGTCTGCAATATAAATTTACTTCGAAGGACTTTTCTCCTCAGCACAGTTCCCCATATTAGTCTTTCCATAATGCGGCGCCCTCTCCGGCAATTGCGTTGTGCTCGGTGTCCGGAGTTAACCACGATCCCCTCTCTCGAAGGCACCCGCATTATGATGAATCAGAAGCTAGCATTCGTCAGCAGGTACGGTACGGAACCCATTTTTTGCCTTTGCTTTCCTCTACCACGAAGAATCACATACCACACATCTCCCAATTCTCTCCTTCCCTATCAGTCCAGATTCCTCCGAACCACCGACTACTAGTGCCGACTTTAACGACATTGAAGAGGGAACGGGTGATGGGATAGGCAGTGGTGACTGTCCACCCCGTTACATGGACAATCCATCTCCCTGCAACACGGCCCAATCTACACGAAATCTGTACTCAGGTGAATGATGGAATGCCGTCATTCAACACAGAATGTAAAATTTGATGGTCGATCAGGAAGCGCAGGTATTACAGAAGGCAGAATAGCACAAAGAATTACGATGCAACATGTCGAACTGACACCTTCGGGAGCTCGTATTCCGCCCAATCGGCTTCATTACCATTCTCAACATTTTGTTGGCTTCATTACCATTCTCAACATTTTCCAGCGGAGACTCATTTCCATACAAAAGCGCAACGGTTAATGGCACCTGCACATACTACCATCACCATCATCCGCGGTCGAAATTCCCAAAATCGAATACGGAATCATTAAAAAAGAGTACTGAAATAAGAACGAATAACCTGCCAAAAACTAAAGACTCTAATCCCAACAATTCTACTACGCAGCACACATATGTCGAAAACTCATTTTGCTCGTCATCTCATTTCCTACAGCTTTTGCCAAGAAAATGACCTTCAATATACTTCTTTATTCCAACAAAACATCAAATTATCACAATCCACCCTTACCGGTCACGAAGCTTACACACTTTATTTATAAACACTTCCTAAAATTTGTTACCATCTGCTCTTAACAGAGCATGCAAGTGCGCTTCGCAAAAACACGCATCTTGGGCCACAACATGCATCGGTGACAAAAGTACGCATATTTCCTTATGAAACGAATTGCCAAAGTAACAAAAAGACTGCCACCTTTCGAAAATTCTTCCGATTGCAGTTACCCACGAAACCATACAGCACAAATAGCATGAACGATATGGATAGTCTCATAACAGAATGGGCGTTTTCCGATCTTCCGCCCTCCCCTCCCACGCACCCCCCTCCCCCCTCCCGACGGGGTTCCCACTCTCGCGAATCCCGCCACCCGCGTGGGGTCATGGCTCATCATTTCACATGGCGCGGGCATCAGCTCACGGGGACCCCTTGCAAACGCGGGGTCTCGTACAGTCAAATTCCTAGCCTCTAGAGCATTTTCGAAAGGGTGTCCAAACGTGTGCCAGTCTATATATCATTTGGATATTTCCTTTTAGGTGAAACAATCGACAGAAGGGTGGGCGTTAAAACAAATATGCAATCCTTAGACATTTTGAAATTCCCAATGCCAGAAACACCATCTGTCGAGCGTATGCCGAGGTTGGACTTCTCTCGTCGATCACCCCTCCCTTTCGAAAACAATCATAATTTTCGGAAACGACATGAATTTCGGAATGAATTCCGGAACAAGAAACCAACATATAAAAAATAAATAACCTCTCACATGTGCAGCGTAATTTAAGGAAAAGATCTCAAACCGTCTCAACATTTATTCTGTCCCCATCATAACAAACATTCTCCCTCAACGTTGCATTAAACGGAAGTTATTTTTCTTTGCTAATAACAATACAAACGACAATTATCGGTGTACGAGAATAATACACGGGGATATCAATATGACAATAATACTAAGGGGTTCATGTTGACAATTATAATACAGATGCATACGTTCCATCCTCAACTCAGTTCTACGATGATAACATTCGCCCAAAATGATTGCTGCCGTAATGAGTTTATTTTTATATAGCAAAATGCATTGGATGTGCAATTTCATGCTTTCTTTATTATAGAAATAAAGACTTTTATTTTTGCTGTTAAATTCAACGGACTATTCATCCATTTTCTTAAGCATTTCTGCAGAGTTCACTGTAGTACGTCTATTAGTTTATGTGTAGTTATAAGTGCACCGAACTGAAGACGCTAAAATGTCTCCAAAGCTGAATTTTATCATATCGCGAAGCTAAATTGTTGCCACTGCCTCAAAGTACTAAACGTCACTTACATGATGACATTTTCATCATAGTGTGACAATGATTGTGACATGTATGGCAATGATCATCTCGCGATATAAGTCTTATTGTTTGTCTGTTTGTCGTCATTCATCTACACTTGCTAATAAAGTCGAATAGATTATAGGAAGAGACAAGAGTGAGATAACAATATCACTGATATGGGGTCATCAACATCCGAAAGGAAGGCAGTTGCGTCGACGATTCGAATTTTAGTGTGCAGTGAGCACGATTTTCCATATCTTATTCTTACATAGATAGAATGGGAAATATGAGTATGAATGTTTGCAAATGGCAAAAAAAGGTAAGGGAATATGGTCATAAGAGAAGCATCTCCTTGTGCAAACTGAACAAACAGAAAAAAATGTACATGGGCAGTCGCAAAGGAAACAGGAGTGCCCTTTTGTATCAAGCCTTTGCACCATACATCACCGGAAGCCGCTGCTCTATGCGGCAAAGAAATTAACGACGTTCGAAGCGATGCGGCATCGAACCTGCCCGAAAGAAGTTTCCAAGGAGGCTGCAGCCTTGTGGACGACGCAGTAGCAGTTTTTTCTATAAATGTGCTCCTCGTTCTACATAGCACTAGCCTATAAAACGTAAGACTACAATAGTTGCCAAGAATGGGCTTTCAAATGCATCTGCAAACAACAATCTTGAGCACTCATATCATACACTGCAAGCGGGCAAGGGAAGCCATGCAATGCCAATGAGGAACAAGTACATAAGCGACATAAATGCAGTGGCGACAAGCAATCCAACGGTCACAAGAGGCCACACACTCGTATCGGTCACTAAAACAGATTGTCAAGTACTAAAATATACTGAGCTCTGTTTCAAATTTAACAACGTGAATAGTCAATTGCACTTGTGGTGACTATAATGAGACCCGTCCCTTCTAATTCGGGAAAGTACCAACAGACTAAAAGTTATTCGGTGCTGATCCACTCATCCGTTCAATTTATGTAAGAATGCAATTTGCATCATATCATCTAGAGAAAACAGTAGTAGAATCGATTTTGAATACAATCAACCCTCTTCGCAAAGAACATAAAAGGCTTAGCGAAAAAAATCAGCTCGTTCCTATTGACTTCGCTCACCTCAACGCAAAAATGTTCGGCTAGTTTCTTCATCTCGCTTAGGCTCCTCCACCCCATTTCGGTAAAGGTAACAAAAAGTTTCCAACTCACTTCATCCGCCTACTTTGAGAATTTATGGGACTCTGCATTTGTTTTGGTCCTCAAACTTTTGGCTGTTTCGTTACAGCCGAAAGATCATTTGGTGTTCTACTGTGGATGGACGCAAGGTTGCTGATACCTTCCTGGTTCCGTGGTGTAATAATTTGCAACTGCAGTAAGCTATAAAGATTGAAAAATTTGATTGCTCGATCTCCAAACCGACATTTTTCGGTTGCAACAATGAATGACTGTGGTCATATCTGACGACTGGTTCGAAGGTAGCGTGAAAATTCTTCGCATCAAACACTCGTTAAAAATTTGTCCGAATCAGAAGGAAGTTGTGTGTTCTCAACAGATCCCATATATTATTCAGCATCGCCACGGAGTCTTTAGGCAGGTTGCCAATTTTGAAATTAGCAAGCGACACCTTTCAAAATTAACGTCTCTTCTGCGGGAAATTTCTGCAAAACCTACTTCATCGACCAGCGACCAGAAAATGTACAACACTTTATGTGCACAATATGCATAAAGAACGCGCTGATACTAACACCTTATGATCCATTTTTGTACTAGTGAATGGTGAAGGGCCCATTAACGAAACTCATAGAGGGAGTTAACTTTCAACGACTAAAACATGTTTAAAAATTGAGCAAATTGTAGCTGTAGAAGCGCAGTATGAAGCTCGCGGCACACAGCATAAAATGTTTCTAATGAAGGGCACTCTACGAAGGTGTGCGTGTGGATTCGTTCAGATATCGGATGTTCATTACGTTAAGAGTTTAAAGACATTCCGGCAGAGATCGCATGATCACTTGTAATCATCCTTTAAATGTTATATCCGCCTTCAACTACATCCTATCCAATTCCCTGTGAATTGTCACACGATGGAGGGCATTCAATCAAAGTTTTCAAAAACTGGCCGTCCCTTCTACAGTATTTTCTATGAAGCTATATTGGGCTTCTTATC
>QEWY01002450.1:47088-71097 GCA_006503575.1 Baylisascaris schroederi
CCCGTATCCTACGTACCCGAAATTCTGCCCATCATCATCTACGTACTCAGGCTCTCCAGCCTCCCTGCTGCCCGTATCCTACGTACCCGAAATTCTGCCCATCATCATCTACGTACTCAGGCTCTCCAGCCTCCCTGCTGCCCGTATCCTACGTACCCGAAATTCTGCCCGTCAGCGTAATCGTCCCGGTAAAGGCTTTGACCTTCCTATACGACTGCGACCCATTAGCCGGCCAAACCCCGCATAAATTTCGACAAATGGCTTCCTTTTTTTATGTTGGTGGCAGAGCAATACTGCTCACTGACCGTGAATCATGGTAAAACATCAACCGTACGTAACATTCTTAAGCCTTTGACAGAGAAACCTTGAATACTAAAATTCTGACGCTCGTCTGCTTTTCAGTTCTTTTTGTCAACACCTGGAAACAACTCCACCAAACAATTGAATTTCATGAACGAACCTTTTTCGAGGCATGACTCCTCGTCTTTTGGTTGACATCGATAAAGCAGTGAAGCAGAAACAGCAGCACCTTTGAGATGGCGTTCTCGCACAACATCTGGAGCAATACAAATACTGCCCTCAGAAAATCCTTCAACTACTAAAGGCGAACACAGAACATCGAGAAACGTAAGGGGGAACTATCATAGAGCTTAATGGATAGTCAATAAAGGAGAAAACAGCTCAAGAGTTCAGCGGAACGAGGAACGATGAAGAACGAGAGTATGGCAAGTGAGAGAAAGTTATAAGGTGTCGACCGGAGTGGAAGAAATTATGCACCTAATGACGAACATCAGCAACGTATAAGACAGAGAATCTCCCACACTGCAACACGTATTGTTTTTTTTTGCAAAGTGTTATAGTTCAGTGGGCTCTGATGGATTTCCCTTTTGGAAAATCCATCAGAGTTTGAGTTCAGGAAACACAGCTATTCCAAGCTTGGCCAAAGAGGAAATCTTTCATGACCGTTGACACATAAGGACCAGGGTAGTGGGGTTTTTAAAATTTTAGGAGCGTTTTAGACACATATTGTTGCCTCATTTCGTGAAAAAAACAGCCACATGCCTTTGAAAATATGACGTTCCATTCTCGCTGTAATATTTTCCCTAAAACAAAGGCCAATCAATGAGATCGTGAGACTTCTGGGGAGCTTCAAAAAGTTGACATGCTGTCTAACTTCGAGGACGGGCTCTTTTAATACCTTACTTTTTGGAAGCAAACTTCGCCCAGCACTATAGTGAAACCCCACAGGTTACGGCTGTGTGAGGAACTCATTGAATTCGAAGGAATCCCCTCCCAAATAAAACTAAATTACTGTTTCAAAAAAGGAGTTCTAAAATGGAGGGATCGAGCAGAGAAGCGCAGGCATAACTCAGATAGCTCAGATTCAGATTCCTTAGGCATGCTTCTACTGGTGGTTTGGTTTGGATGGGAACAATAAACGCGGAAGTGAAATACACAAAGTTGAGGATCGATAGATCCTTCGCAACATGTGATTTTGCTAAAGCAGATGCACTCAAAAGGCAATCTTCACGTGCCGCTGGTAAACAGTCGAGATCGATCAAGAATTCCGAGCTTTCCGCAACCACTATTTCGGAATCTCCTCACTTCCAAATCCCTTAATGGTTTAAATAAAATTTCGCAAGAATGAGCTTCTGGACTTGGCGTACGAGCTGTACGTATTTGATCAATCAAACTTGATGCACACTGAAATCCATCGACAACAATCAAAGCAGCGATTTCAAGGGATGTTCCGGGAGGTTGCTTTCTCTTTTTTTGCATTTAATGTATTTGCTTTGATAAAGGCTTATTTGAATACAGGCGTCCAATTGACTCATCAAGAAAATTGAAAATCGCTCCGAATACAAGCTTCTTCCCAATTACTGTAAGAAAAACAAAGCGCTGCTGCTTTTTTCCAAGCGAACATCGCACTTGAGAGAAAAGTCACTCAAACTGTACTCCTTTCTACTCCAGATGGAATTTGTGGCCAAATATGCCAATTAACGGGAATAGAACCAGATCACGTTTCTCTTCGCAGAAAAAAAGCAGCAGCGACCACCAACCCATGCGCAGACCACTGGCAGGATTTGTTCTGCGGATTCGGCGCATAAAGTTCCCTTTTGGAACTTCCTTCTCTGAAAAAGATGTTGTTTGTGAAGGAATCAGAGGACTCGAGGCCGTAGCAAAGAGTTTCTTTGGTTCAGTCCCTCTGCTGATTTGTCCCTCTGTTTTGGTTTACTCTACAGGCAGTTCAGACGAAGAAAGTGGCATTTTCTGTTTGCGTTACCACGCAGATGCATCGAAACTGTCCCCTCTCGTTCGCACTGAACGTACTACAGCTTTAGCCATTTACTCCACACATTTTCTGCAGTGTCCAAAGTTTGTGAGTAGGTCAGGTCAGTCAATTCAGCGGGACATAAAATCGCCTGACATGCTTCATCACTTGCTTCGGTCGCCTTCGATTAAAGTGCAAAGGACAGATGGAAAACGCTTCAGGATGCTCTTGCGCACCTCCATCTATTCTTTAAATCCCTGGTACATCTTATGTATCCAAGGAGGTGAAAGGTAGGGTTCCTAGCTCTAACCAAGGCAGTGTGTTAAGCAACGGAGTCACGCCAATAAATAGTCACGTCTTCTACGTTATCCGAAGTGGTGTGATACTAAAAACAGTATATTCCAGCTATGAGTGGATTGCGATATCATCAAAATGTGAAACTGCTATAAGAATGGAGGAATAGCTGCACGTAAACATGGATATAAATTACCACTTTCCCAGTCAGAGACGCTGGTGTTGTTGATGGTGGATTTGCTCGACTGCGTACTCCTTGTTCCCAAGTTTCTGGTCTCCCTCTGCTCATCCCGTGACTTTGAGCTTGCTGAGGTGTTCTTTGTCTGGTCACTTGGTTCCATACTTTTACAATTCACCTTCACCGCTTCGTAGTGTCCTCTCTGAAGACACCCCTCAATCAAGTTTCAAAGAGTGATTAAGCTTTACATGAATAAAGTTTCAGCTAGTGAACAATTTTTGTTACAAAATTTCAGGTTAGAAAATTTTCAGATGTCTTTTATTTCATGGTTGTCGGCAGGAACCCTTATGCAATTCCTCCCTTTGATTCCTTCAGAACTCTATTAGAAAAACTGCTAAGGCGAAAGCGTCAATAAGCAGCGCGCGAATTTACCGAAGGAAGAAGTCGGATGATAACTTGTTAATTAAACGGATCCTCAACGACGTGTTTTCTTGGTCCCTTTCAGAAAGCATTCTATCATTCTAGGTGCTTTGCGATGTAAAAAGATGATTCCAGGCCACCGCATACGATGGAAGAGTATCTGACATTAGGTACATCCTGCTGTTTCGTCCCGCAAATTGGAAAACATATAGAAGGGTAAACTGATGCTGCCACCCTGCACCATAATATATACTCCGAAACATGTTTTCTAATGGAGTGATCATCTCCGATATTCCATGAACTAAAGCCATTCTAATATCGCCATCAAGCGATCCGTTCATGGCAGCACTGTGTAATAGAATTTGATGCACCGATTTCAGTACTCATCTTCTGCGCACCTAATTATGAGCCCATGACACTCCGTCAGTACGCTTAATCGCTTATTGCGGTAGCGTTTGCACGACCCATTCGAATGCGCTGTCTGAATTTTACTATTAAATTTTTCGACTGTCCCTTTCAATTTTGGGACAAATGTATACTCCAACCTGAAAATTAATTACGCGGCTCACTAATGTAATCGTTCTCTTTAAGTTGATCTGACAGTAATAACCCGAATAACCCGCATTTCAGAGGGTGCTTCATGTGTATGCCGCGTTGGTTTGACGACCATAGCACTCCTCGCTCGGAGGTTTAAACTACAAGACAAATTCGTCAGTTCGGAGAAACAACGCCTTTCTAATAGGTTTTTTCAACTGGACGACAATCATGCCCTGTTTTACGGAATACTTTAGGATTTGGCATGACGGGGTTTCCCAGCTGCTAGGACGCCGCGAAGCTCGAGATTTTTTTCGAGATTTTCGGGACGACTCAAGCCATTGATCTCCAGGAAAACTGGCGTCCTCCATGTTTGGAGCCTATATGGAAATTCCGTGTATGCTCTCAGCCAGGCATCGCACGCAACCTTAAAGTGTCGCAGCTTCAAGATGTTTTTGGAAATTCTCGGAGAACACTGTCGCATTCCGGGGTTCGTAAGCAGGACATCTGGGACTTGCAGAACTCCTGAGACAAGTCTTAGGCTTTTTGCCAGGACTAACAGCCGGCGCCGACGACAGGACGATGTGCAACGCGCTATTGTATAAAGGCATAGCTTTGAAATGGCCGATCGACGTTTCTGTCGAGATGCATTGTTGCTGTGGTCCTTTCATGGGCCGTCTGACCAAATAGTTAAACTAGGCATGAACACATATTAAGATAATAGAAAAGACTGGAGGATAACGAAAATGTGATTGCGGCGCAGAAAGCCGAACGTGAACATGGAGTCGTTGGGATGTAAATGCGACAAACGTTACACCCTTATGCTGGATAATTTCAAGCAGATAGTGCATGAAAATATGAATCACAGCAAGGTGTGACCGAAAATTTTAGAATATACCATGATGAAACCATAATACTGAACCATGCTGAAAGGACAAAAGCCACCAGTGCATACTATCATACCACACTAATGCACCTTGAAGAGCATCTCAGGCGTGTACGTACTGGTGGCAGTTCCTCAACTTAGAGTCGATTACTTCAGAGAACATAACTAATTATACCAGTAGTAAATTGCATGAACAACAAAGCTTGCCTTGAGCAACAAAGTAACAATTGCCCCACTTCGCTTTTTTGTTACGAACATTGAAATTGATGAGACTGTTATGAACGCAGAAAAAAATAGTGAGGAAAACAACACTGTTTTTAGAAGTGGAGGATTCGATTACACTGACCTGGAATTCTCATTTACGATTTCTTTTTGTTTCGGCTCCGCTTCATATCTCAAAGGGAAAATAAACAACAGGTGAGCCCCTACTAAAGAAGCACTTCAGCAGAAGACACCTGACGAAGTAGCTTAACAGCGTTCCCTCACTCCCGCCCCCTCCCCACAGAAAACTCTGGGAACCTCAGCCCCTTGCGAGCTTCATGTCATACCAGCAGCCGAGACACAATGAAATTCGAGGTGTTCCTGGAAACCCTTGTGAGCTGTGAGTTGTCAAGTCAGGGCTCCCTGGCTGAAGCTTTCAATGTCTTCTTGTACATTAACTGTTCCGCAGTAGTCGAAATAAGTTGATTGATGTTATGTAAGCAGTAAGTGTAGGCGATCTTTGTCTAGGAGGAAGCTCATGAAAGTGTCAAACGCATAACGAAAGGAGGTTCGGATGAACCCGAATATGATGGGCTTCCGCTGTTTCGAAATACCTCTCCAAAAAGGCAGCCAAGAACACGGATGGAGGCTACACGTCGTAACCTCAAAATGTTCATTAATTTCGAAATCTAGCAGCAATACTGAAAAACATCCCAAGTTATTGCCTACTGCATTTTAACGATGAATCTATAAGGTGGATCGGTCAGTTTCTACTACTGGAGCAAGGATGCATTGGGTCGGCAAGCGGAGTGCACTTCTGGCACTGCCAAAAGGTTGAGTTGAGGTAAACTATACTATACTACTAGTACCTCTCCAATTTCGCTCTTGAAATCCACATATGGTAATCGATCGTGGCTTTCACGCGTCTCAAATTCGGACGAGAAGGTATGCAACATCAGTATGAACGTTTCAATAGACGCAATAAAACAATGACCCTCGCTTACTTATTGTGAATGTCAGCGAATTTTCTTCAAAAGAGGAACCCTTTCTATATTGCGCCTTTCACAATGGATTTGCGCACCTTGGCTCGTAATCGTGAACTATATTTTCCTGTAGCTGAACACTTCTTCAGTGGGCGAACGACTGATCACGACGACTGCATCGACATCGAAAGTACTTTTTTCTGCACTCTTGTGGAACGATCTGGTCTGTGCCTAACAATAGTTAATTACTCGCAAAACCATGCTCAGAAGGTTGGCACAATATGCGTTTTGCCATTTCGGCACATTGGGCCAACTGATCGCCAAATTTTTGTAGCGATGTTGATGAACTGCTGATAAGGTATGTTCCCATAAAACGGATCGTGGCAAAAAAAATTTCTGTTAAAATATTTACACGCAATCAGAACGAAATTCATGCGCAATATTACAACATTGCAGCAGAAACAATTCACGAATAATTAAAATGACAAACGATGGCGGCGTAGGATCTATTATCATTTCAGAAAACAATTACACAAATAAACATACAATGAAGTAACGTTGCTAAAACGCACTTGCAAAAATGAACAACAATGAAAGAAATGAATGGTGGAGGGCAGCGAAATTATTCAAAAATCACTTTAGTAAAATTATTCAAAATAAGAACCATCGGCTTTCCATAAGGACATCCCCATCACTCGAATCACTAAAACTTGAAGAATGAAAACATTCCATGGATCGCTTCAACTGCATCAATCAAAAAATGCTATAAATATTATAATCTTGTGCAACAGCAACAAGATTATCCAAAGGTGTGAAATTAGACGCACCTCTCTAATCACGTTCATCCTAGCAACCTCATCGCGCCTCACCCAACAAACAAATAACGATTCATATTTTGGCCTAAACTGAACATATTGAAGCCAACAAAAGCTCCATCGGTTTTACTTATTTGCATTACAATCAGATAGGGCTGTCAAACCGACCGGTTGCGGAGCATAGAGAAATTTTTTAGGCAGATTCAAGTATTTCTTACTCATTGAAGTTGCTCCAGGTGATGTGAGTGCCTCGAGTGCTACCACATAACGCAATGTTCCAATCCTCACTGCACTTGTTCCATTGGCTTTTTGAAGTAAGAGCCAGACGAGTGTACACAAATATATAATTACACAAGGACTCGATCCCGTCATAATGCCCTCTGTTATTTTATTTATGGAAGGCGTGAACGTTTCATGATTTTTACTTCAGACGGGATGCAAAAACTGCGTGTGGATGTACACAATCCCTGTTTCACATCTACTTACGCTTTCTGGCAGCGATTTACCAACAGAAGAAAAAGATTAATACTGGGTTTCTGGATATGTGATGCGATATTTCCAAATTGCGGGGTAATGAATTTGAAGCAGCAAACGTTAGTACGAGCGTCATAAATGCCAGTCTCGTATAAGACTCACATTCGTGAGTGCCGCTTTGCGACACGCTGAAGCGAAAAGCTATGTAATTGACACTTCCTTCCAACTTAATCTATAACGGATAACGAAATGCTGCCGTGCTGTCTTCTTTCCATGAGTGAGCATGAGCAACAAACCAAAAAAAGCGAGCTTAGACACACTCAGTTATGCATGACGCCAAATACGACAACATCTCAAACGCCAACACGTCTCACCACTTTCCCATCTGATAGAGGCAGCATCTCGAAGACGACAACGTATGCAAAGGCCACCACCGCAGTTCTACCATTGTTCTATCTAATTAAAATAACTGCCAGCAGAAAAATGTGGTAGCCAAAGAACATCATTCAGCAGTGGGTAGGAATACAGTTAACGAACGTTCCTCAGAAAGATTCATTGAAGCTTCACAAGCGGCTCCATGGTGCTGCATCACATAAAGTGCTCGGGGCTTTTTTGTTTACTTCCTTTCCAAGCGCTTCCTGTGCCTGCAAACAAAGGAATCGAGTTTAATTCTGATGCACTCCTCGGATAGCTAGGCAGAAAGGAGTAAAAAGCTAACTGATGAATAAGATTACCAGTGTCGTTTAAATAATGGTAATTCTATGGTGAAAGACTCCAAGTATAGTTATGAACGCTGCAGCACAAAAGTTATGAATGCAACAAAGAAATAAAGAAGCGAACGAACCACAACATATGCAAAGGCCACCACCGCAGTTCTACCATTGTTCTATCTAATTAAAATAACTGCCAGCAGAAAAATGTGGTAGCCAAAGAACATCATTCAGCAGTGGGTAGGAATACAGTTAACGAACGTTCCTCAGAAAGATTCATTGAAGCTTCACAAGCGGCTCCATGGTGCTGCATCACATAAAGTGCTCGGGGCTTTTTTGTTTACTTCCTTTCCAAGCGCTTCCTGTGCCTGCAAACAAAGGAATCGAGTTTAATTCTGATGCACTCCTCGGATAGCTAGGCAGAAAGGAGTAAAAAGCTAACTGATGAATAAGATTACCAGTGTCGTTTAAATAATGGTAATTCTATGGTGAAAGACTCCAAGTATAGTTATGAACGCTGCAGCACAAAAGTTATGAATGCAACAAAGAAATAAAGAAGCGAACGAACCACAACCCCACTTTATCTGTCGAATCGAACCTAACTGCTGCTGGCGATCTCTATCCCATCACCCTTATTTCAGCCTTCTAGCGATCGTCGAGGCGCCGACTGCGGCGAAATGCATTCCAGCGAATGTACCTTCATCAACTGTGGTTCTGCTCTCATCCCTCCCCCTTAACCTCTTCCTCAGGCTATTCTCAGGTGCCAGAGCATTCATGAATTCTACGCGTGACAGAGCCGGTTCACTAAAAAGGCAAAAATTTTGCATGAGGGAAGACTCAATCACATTCGAAAACTAGGCAATACCTCAGCGACGAGCCAAAAAAAAAGAAAACAGAGGAAACCTCACAAGTCTCAATTTCTGGAGAATTCTTTTGCCGGAAGCATGCTTCTGCAGATCATTGCGATAGACGTTAATGGATAGCACTAGCCGATCATACCATGCAAGGCTACCTTCACGTCTGCCCGCAAGTACATCTATAGCAACATAGAACATTTTCTGAACCACATAATTTCCGAAAAGATCCGTCAGCATCACACCCACCGCGTCAAATCCGTCGCTGAAAGCGACTCATGCTTAGTCCACTCCATCAATCGAGGTTGGTAAAAGCACAGGAAAATAAGCACAGGCAAAAACAGTGGGCAATAGTGAGCGTTATTTCAGTCTCTGAACAATTACGCTTATTTACTAAGCCTTTGCTCGGTGGCAAATAGTTTGAGGATAGTAACGTCGTGAGTAAACCTGAAGAACGCAACACATTAATCAGAAAAACACAAATAGGCAAAGGAATGCAATAAAACAGATTTTATAAACAAATACCTCAACAGCTTCTGTCTTATGTTAATGATAACTACTCCTCGCAGTCGAGTCTCAAACTTAGAAAGGGGATTTTCAGGCGACTAATATTTTTCTCAATTGGAAAAGGGCACAAAACCAACAGTTTTTCAGGGCGTCGTCATAAAAGAAGCCTTGTCACCATAAACTCCACACTTACCTACCACATTCGTATCCATCCAACACCTCTTCCATCATCGAATATAGCATTTCAGTACTTCCAAAACTGAAGGCCTTTTCTATAACGTGTGATGCGTACTTCTCCTGCGACAATCGTAGTAGCTTCCCACTGCAACCGTCTAGAATTATTTCGATCATTGGAAAAAGTCACGTCAATGCTGAGAAATCTGTAGCATCAGTTCACAGCAAGCAACTGTCCAGAGCAGACATTTCAGACCACAAAGCTTGAGCTCAGATTGATGATTCACCTCTCAGGGTATATTTTCATAAGGAGATGACGGAATTCTCACAAGTTAATGGCCACTGAAGTGATTGCAGCCGCATCACCGACGATGAACAAAAAAAGATGAGAATAACACAACATAACGAAACCTTCACAAAGCAGCGCCGAATTAAGTGATGCGATTTCGAACGAATTAATCGGACGTCATATTCAGGCCATAAGAACAAAAAGCAAAAGTTATGAACTGTCGCTTACTGAATGGAGAAAATTGCCCTTTACTTAGGCACCGGAATAAAACCAGGCATAAGAGAAACCCTTAGAATCGATTATTGCAAGCTATTGACCGATCAACAGTGGCGTACCGAAGCATTCTGATGGCTGCCGTGGAAAACTCGCCGAGAAAAGGAGATACAATGACTTGCTGTACTATATAGTTTGCGAATGGGTGGCATGCGAAGTGCTCACAATCGGTGACAATCCCAAAAAGCGTTTTACGCAAGAGTGTCCAGGCTGCTGTTGAACCATAACAAACAGCCTCCGATTCCAATTTCTGCAAAGCATAAGAAGCGAATGCAAATATATACTGCATGAAGTGCCAAGTGAAAGAATTTAAGGTCTTCAGTGAAAACATTCAACAAAATAACAAAACGTTAACAGTATGAGTTATTATATGGAACGAACAGATCTATTCCATTGTTAGCAAGCCAAATCTACTAGAAGTAAGCGAATAAGGCGGGCATTCAGTTAGAAGCTTCTTTTGGGAATCGTTTGATAGGCGAGCGACGACAGTTGAACTACATTTATACTATAACAGGGAATGCGAAGGCGCTGCGACGCTGTTTTTAGACATACAAACATGGCCACATCCCTGCGGACAGGTGTCACAACCCGTTCAGGATTGATAATACTGACCGAACAAAAGAACTGCTAGTCCTATCTCAGTTCGATGAAAAAACCAGCAATCGATGCTTCGAAATGATCGCATTAAATGTATGTAACGAAGCGAACCTTAAGAGCAATCTCCAGCACATGAGAACCATAAGCATTTTCTGCCACAGTTCGCAGACTGGAACTTGACGAAGTGATCGAGTGGATAATCTGCCCGTATCCAAACACGTTCATGCTCTCAATCATCTTCTAAAATTTATTCAACATTAAAACACTACACCAAAATTCAGCCAGACTAAAACCAACATGACCATTAAACTGACGATGAAATGGCGGTGGCTCTAATGTTGCCATGGACTCCTCATGTATGCTCAAGCTGTTTTTCCGACACGTCATTCCCGACCAGGAATTCGCTTTACAAATTTATCAGTCGATATTCGCATATTTTGGAAGCAATCCGGACGAAAATACTAGTACCACAGAACTGTTACCCAGATCGAAAACTATGGACGACATAAACTGCGAGTGCTGTTTTTGAACTTTCAAGTGTGAAGGAAAAGAGTGGTTGTGTGTTATTCTTTGATACATCCATGAAGGAACTCGAAAATGAAAGGGACCAATTTTTGGATGGCAGCCATTAGCAAATCTAATGGAACAGCACCCGTTCATCACTGCCCGAATGAATATCCAAATCGCTTCATTACTGATATGAGGTCAGGCAATTCATGAACGACTTGGCCCACTCGGATCCCTTGTGGACTCACCACTCTTGCAAACCTCCGGTATAGCAATAAACTTGCTGAACGTCAGAATACAAATGCAATAGAAATTGTTACTATTGTAAGCAAGGATGCCAGTTATATCAGCCTAGCGTAGTGGATGGAGGTGATGGCTAAAAGAAAACGCTGCAAAACAAAAACGAACCGCTATGATGTGTGTACCGCATTGATCGATGGTCACGTTCACTTCCACCCCCTTTAGTTCGCCCAGCAGATGCAAACGAATGGTCGTATCGAATTTATCCCACAACCGCTGCATCAAATGCGTTGAATAATAGCCACAACACAACACAGCAAAACAGCCGCGCATCAATGAAACGACGGGAACGAGTTCATCTTCACAGCAACGATCGACCAACTTCTGTAAACAAATCCCACTGAATTCCATACTCCACGTCGCATCTTTCTTAGTGAACATTGGGAGGATATTTTTCTTCCTCTATAAACTTCCTCAAACACTTTGCTCAAGAATCANATATACATACATATATATCACAGTGTCCTTCTATCCTTTTCATTCTACCCTTCTACACCTGTCTCTCTTCCGTAGAGCGCGTCTGACGGCAGCCTATGAAAATGGTTATTCCCAAGTGATTGTGATACTCGGCTGATAAGTTTACCCTTACTCGCCTCATAAGCGCGCCTAGTCCATCTAACGCATCAACAAAAAGAGAAACATTGCGCCTAGCCCGTATGCTAAAATCACGCATACATAACCCAAACATAACAGCTGTGACAATCCAATTTCTGAAATGCAACCGAGAGAAAATTGTACGAACACATGTGCAATGAAAGATATTGTCACCTTCAAGCCAACCACAACTACCATGTACTTAAATTGCATACCAGTATCATTATCAGAAGTTTCCATGAGAATAGTTTCTGCAGCACTATTGAGTTCTGTCCCATGTAACGCCAAATGTCAAAGATAATAAAAAATTTTAATGTAACGCCAAATGTCAAAGATAATAAAAAATTTTCGTTCTTTTATGTCAGCTTTTTGACTCTTTTGCTTTAATGAGAACGAGTTGAACAAAATTATTGCAGGTCACGATACACACAGCTCTTGAAACGGCCGAGAAAGAAACTTAGCAGACAAGCTGCTGAAAACAACGAGTTGCTGAAGAGCAAAAGCACACGTGTACCACGGTCGCAGTTGAAAACCAAGTCTACCGGTCTTCCCAAGTACAGTGCGACAGCTCACCAAGAATTCTGCCTGTCTCCGAAAAACTAAATTTTGCTCCTAGCGCTACAATACATTCAGAATTATAAGATGATCAAAATTCTCGCAGCTATACAGAGAACGAAGCGCTATCTAACTGCTTGAAGGAAATTATTTCATCAATACTCAACTTTAATGAATTTTCGACCAATAAGTGAAGCAAAGTTAGGTTTAAGGAACGTTTCAAAGCGGAAGTGGTGTTCGGTTCTGTCAGCCAATGCGTTTTCCAACTCATTTCATGAGGAAAGTTCCATGACCACTATTTTACAACAGAGGTTAAGAAGTTTTGAAATTTTTGAGGTTGTTCTAAAAAGTATAGCTTCGCAAGTCTCCATAAACATAAACCGTTCCTAACTTGCAAGTTTACTATAATAGCCTGCACTATTTTTGCAACCTGAATATAGCCAAGAGGTTCTGAGGACTTCAACAAAGCATTTCGACTACCTGCATAACGTCCTGGATTTGACAAATGAAAGTCTGGTAACGCTCGAAACCTAGCAAATGCCATCTAAAGTCTTTTCCAGAACCGCTCAAGCCCTCGTGCTCAAGAGCTCCACTCGAGGGACGATAAAAGGGTGAGGTTGGGAGGCGAGGTTCGAGATGTGGATCCAGAAAGGGGAGGATTCAGAAGCAACAGAAAGGATCAAGCATGTCACAGATCTCTTCGAACATTTATATAAGTGTTTCCTCACCAACCTCCCCCTCTCCTTCCCCTTTTATCTTTCTCCTCTTTCTGCATCCAGCGCTTTCGTTGTTGGTCAGCATGGCAGGGTTTTTCATTTTTAACGCTTATATCTAAGAAGTAACATTACACAACAAAAATAAACGCACTTCGCGCACATAGGCTCAACTCCGACTCAACGAGCCAACCCTAGCACTGGAACACTGGGAAATCTCATCAACGTTTAAAATTAATGCAGGTAGCTTTGACCCAGTCGCATTTTCACAATTAGCCCGTTACAACGCCTTCCTCTCCAACGTACAGGAGCGCTCTGGCTATTCTCTCCCTCCCCTTACCCTTCCCCTCCATCCAACTGCCTAACATGCTCAAAACAGTACCTCAGTTTTTTTTTTGAACGCTGCATACAGCTGGACTCTCCTGAAGATAGTCTTTGCGACAAACTGCCCCATGACCTTGCAACATCATTAGCACCCTACTGTAACAAGACTTTTTCTCTTCAATTCTTGTAACAGTCATTTTATGCAAAACTGTTCCTCCACCAAGCGCCTAGCAAACTGGATCCAGAATATTCCGCTGACCCTGTTCCGTCAAACTCCTCCCTGACAATGTCTCTTACCGAAAGAATTGTCTATTACCTCTTCCTCCTTCCCCCCCCCTTTCCTCCATCGAATCAAGAAACATCCTCTTTCTCAACGGAGGCCTCAGCTCTTTGCTTCCAACACATAAAAGCAATCACTACTTGCTTTTTAATATTCACGGCCTTTGAATACTGCTTTTCAAGTCGAATGACCGAGGTGAGCTTTCCAACACATACGAAGTTTTATGTGATCAAAAATCCATATTTCCGCTCTTCTTCCCTCTCTTCGCTTCCCTTCTACACACGCTTTCTTTGGGTGCCATGTGCTGCCTGGAAAGTGTGGCTACATGCTACTTTGGCCAACTTGTCGGGAATGGAGTAGACGTGAGCTCGCCTCTGACAATGTTATATTACAACGCCTTTTCTCTCCTAAGTGCGGAACAGTTTCCTCCCGTTACATGCCATTCCCGTCCTAACGTCCTCTACTTTCCATTAGAAGTGGTGTTCCATCGCAGCATCTGACTGCCCTTCGCTGAGTTCATAGCCGGCCGAAATATCCCGCTGCCTAATCTTCGCTCGGAATCAAGGAGCACTTATTGGCGCTCACGAAGCCACGAGCAGACCACAACCGCACATGCAACAATACTGCTATGGGAACGAGATCTTTAATAAGCCATTTTGCGGAACAGCTTATAACTGCCTCTTCGAATGCATTCCATCTCCATCTGTTCCTGTTTGAAATGAGGTCGTTGGGGACCTTCGAATAGGAGAAGGAGGGAGGAGAGGAGAGGAAAACATGGGCACATCGGTCTGCGGTGAGTGTGAAATTTGTACTCTCTCCTCCAGTGCATATGAATTCCTCGATAAAACACGTAAGCGCGTAGAATTTTTTTGCAAAAGCTGACAGAAAACGAATGTTTTTGTTCTTGTGCGCTGCAACAACGAGTTTCAGTAAACTGTAAACTAAAATAATCAGAAATTGAACCGACAAATAACAAACACACCTCACTGGCCGGATTAGTTCGCTGCATCCGTCACGTGGGAACAGTGCTGTCATGATACTTCCAGTTAACTGAGAGGTCGCGAGGGCATTCTGAAGAAAACAGAAACGTTTTAGATCGAATCCATTTTACTTACTTTAAAAAAGATGCAAATAGAAATGTTTTTCTGAGCGCTTCATTAAGTTTATACATCATGGATCGCATAAGGATTCCATCAATTAGAACGTAAAAAAGTATCCATTCGCATCACTTTAACTCCTGACGTTTTATCAACGAAAATAGGAAGAGTCCTATAGCACGGCAAGTGTGATAAACATAAAACGAAAAGTGTGAAAGGCGCTAAATGTTGATGTAAATGGAATTCGTTCTAATATCAACAGCACATAAAGTTCATAAATATTAGTAAAAAAATTCCATGAATCTAAGGGATACAGGATCATGATGGTCTGAAATTTGATCTCTTTGCTTTCAGAGCGGAGAGACTCCAAGAAACACAGCAGGAGCAGTGAGCCAGTACTTACATTTATGCCTAGGTTCCTTTAGGAGATAGATCTCCAGAAAAAATCAGATTTTCTTTGATTGCGCAGTTACACACCCTTCGATGGGTTGCTGCGTTGGAATGAAGGATCAACAGTCGTTCGTCGTTCCCTCCGCAAAGATGAATGATCGCACGGGTAATCAAACAACCACTAAAGAATTCGGAAATTGCTCACATCGCCATGAACCTTCATTGAGCACGATGGGTTCTTAAGAATAGGGATATCGGAGGAGAATTCATTGGGAAATTGAAAATTGTTGAAACAGCGTTACGGCGAATACGTTTGCCCCCTTGATACTGCCCATTTCAGAACCAGTTTGATCGGAAACGCGAAGACGAGGGAGAAAAGTTCATTGCATCTAATGACAATCTAAGGGATACAGGATCATGATGGTCTGAAATTTGATCTCTTTGCTTTCAGAGCGGAGAGACTCCAAGAAACACAGCAGGAGCAGTGAGCCAGTACTTACATTTATGCCTAGGTTCCTTTAGGAGATAGATCTCCAGAAAAAATCAGATTTTCTTTGATTGCGCAGTTACACACCCTTCGATGGGTTGCTGCGTTGGAATGAAGGATCAACAGTCGTTCGTCGTTCCCTCCGCAAAGATGAATGATCGCACGGGTAATCAAACAACCACTAAAGAATTCGGAAATTGCTCACATCGCCATGAACCTTCATTGAGCACGATGGGTTCTTAAGAATAGGGATATCGGAGGAGAATTCATTGGGAAATTGAAAATTGTTGAAACAGCGTTACGGCGAATACGTTTGCCCCCTTGATACTGCCCATTTCAGAACCAGTTTGATCGGAAACGCGAAGACGAGGGAGAAAAGTTCATTGCATCTAATGACGAGAAAGACAACTGGAGAACGTCAGCCAGCCCGTTGTGAAGGCTCACTGATTCTCTACAGAGGGCTGCATCAGCGACTTTGGTATGCGCTAAACTTCAGACAAATCACAATGAGGCCCCCCTCCCTGCCCCTCCCCTGCTGTAAAAAAGGTACTGACGTGTTGCAGCAACGCGTTATTAAAATGTCCTAATTTTTTATTACAGACACTGACCTCCTCATGTCATGCCATAACAGCAGTACAGCCCCGTAAATTTTTCTTAACATATAACACAGAATGAGTTCACTCTACGACAGCACTCGGTGTGCCGTTAAATGCTGTCGCATAAAACAGGAAAGGTTTTATCATACCGGGATTGACAGGTGGCTGGAAGGAACAGACGCTGAGTCATCTGCGTTTAGTCGTTTGTTGCTCGATGAAATGGTGGTTACTGAAAGGACAGAGTTCAGCACTTTAGAAAAGTGAACTTGATAAAGACATGGCAGAAAGCGGCATACATGAAATATTGCTGATCATCGATGATTGCCCCGGATTGTAACTGAAAACGGCAGGTTAACTCGATTGTTATAAGCGAAGAAGCAGAATAGGGGGAAGACCACCAAGAAAAGAAAATAACACCTCTGCTAACAGTTTCATGAATAACCTCTCCTTGCAATGACATCGACAGCCATTTCACAATCCGCGTGAACTCAGACGAACATTTGTGGTTGTTGCATAAGAAAGCATGAGGAACGCTGCAGCGTTTTCAAATAAGGAGCTGATGGCTACAGACCACAGTTCCCAACTATTCGCGCTGCGGAAAACGGATCGTCATGAATTCGTTCCCAGTTGGACGTGTTCCCCTTTCGCAATTTTCGCGCTGTGCAACATTTCGGCGCACCCAAAGGCATCGATGTTGCAAGCGGCATGCATCGTAAGAAAGAAATGCCGAATGCATAAGATGCGTCATGGAGATTTCGAGCAACGAGTCGGGTACAAAAGAGCATCTGCTGCAAATAATTACACCATAGTGCAAATAAGCCAAGTCGGTATACCCTCTGTTGCCAACGCTATTGGGCAACCTCACGCAATCCTACCTGAGGCTGCATGATTTCGTATCCTGATAGCCATGCTCACACTTTTTATGAGGGGCAACTGATATGAATTGCAGAATCGCCGATATATCGGGGCCTACGAGTGCACGATCGGACGACATTGGGAATAGGAACTAGGCACATTTCAAAAAGCACTAAAAGTTCTATCGGATTCGATCATAATCTGACAGAAAACAGAATCTTTCCTTTACACTACTCGACTTTATTCCAAATTGATCAGGACCTATGCGAAGGGATTGGGGCTGCAGTCAGAGCTGGTTGGAACCGCTCTTGCAGACATGTCCTGTGCACCAGGTGAACCGTATACCACGTGTCATAGAGAAGTTGATGTTTTGGAGAAACCTTAGCTTTTATCTCAGATTATGACCCGTTCCGATAAGTTTAAATGTTGGTCGAAATGTGCGTAGTCTTGTCCATAAACATTGCTCCCTCACAACGTAAGTGCTAGATTTATTGGGACATTTATGTTACTGAGTGTCCAGGAGGACGTCGTTCTCTAAAATCGTGCCCCCTCTGTCTCTGCAGTGCGTGTGTGTAAGGTAAGGTATACCCATGCCCTACCAACGTTTATTTATCCACTAGGGCCGTACAAGTCTCCAGGTCAAGAAAGTCTGCCTTGAACGACAGAAATTTATTGAACTTTTACGAATGCATTTCTCGAAGCAACTTCTTAAGCGGCCCACTACGTCGACACACATCTTTTCCATCAGTCAAATGTTGCACTTGCGAGACTGCACAATCACGTGCAATCGCACATTTTCCCTTTGAATCCAAGCCTCCATCTTGAAACAAAACTTTTGAATTTCGCAATGTGCTCGGCCTATTGCTCGGAAATGGAAGTCGGTAACTTTACCATCGTGCAGTACATCATTACCGCTGTCAACCTGGCATAAGATCACCTCCCTCTTACCCAATCCTTTTGCGGAGAGTTGCGTCTTCTCCTCCTCATTGATTGCGGGGCCCCCGATTAACTAGCCACTAACTTGAAAACCACGTTTGCTTTCAGGATGAAAATTAAGCAAGCTGAAACGATGCGCATAACGTTTCAAAATTAAAAAAAAAAACAAACATTCTAATGTTTCTGATTCCACATACCAAACGATCGCCTCATAACGACATTATTGTCGCATGCGCTATTCAGAAACTCTTAGGATGACCACCCATGGTGAACTGGGACATTTTTCGGGAAGTGACGTCAAGAGAAACAGTGAAAGAGATCTGAAGAAAAGTGAATTTATCCCCCGATGGAAAAATATCACAGTTGTGAGGAACCTGCAAACAGTAAATAGGATCGGCCTATTATTATCTTCGCTATTTCAAGCTCAGTGCAAACCCCGCCAGCATAATACTGCGTGCGCACACATCACGCGAGAACACGCCCCTTCAACAAATTGGTTTTCTCCTCGTAGCTGACCTGACTCCGTTTCTGCTCTCATACATAACGTGGAGCCGCACTACGCTGAGGCAAGCATGTACCCTGTGTCACGTTCTACCCTCTCCCCTCTCTCTCTGACAAACGCATATCAGTTTCAATTTTGCACTGTTGAAGATGACATCCACAAATTCACTGTCAGTTTGCAAACCAGGAATGAAACATTTGAATAAAATTATACAAATGGCCGTTTGTGATCTGCATTTGTGCTTCACGTTCGTGCCATGAACAAATAACTCCTATGCGACAATCTCCTCCTTCGGCCTGAACTTCGAAGGAATTCGTCCTCCTATCACTTTAGAAGTCCGCTAAAAAGAACAAACTCTAAACTGCTAACCTTCGTTGAACTGGCCTTCTGCGGGAGTAAGATGAGGTAATGTAAATGGTGCATGACGTGGTGCTAATGGCAAGGAAGACGATTTGGTTTTCATCTTTCCCTTAAGGGTGCTTCAGTGAGCCCGTTAGTCCTGAAATTATCGCAACGAAGAAACAAGTCTGCACAAAGCGCCCATGCTTTTCTTGCAGCATCGGTGGTAAGCGTGTTTTATCCGGTCTGCATCAAAATTTTCGGCATCTCTTCACCATCAGATGCCCGAACAGCACCCACAAAGTCGCAGAAAATAGAATTGTGTTGGATGCAGGATATTTGATGTTATGAGATTTGGACGATCTCATGGTTCTGAGCGCATTTTCTGCCATTAGCTGGGCATGGCCCAGTTTTGCTACGAAACGGGAATAGTATACGGTCTCTAGAATATAAAAGTCATAACAAAGATTTTTCAGCATCCCAGATTTGTAACTCTGAAACTTGAGCAATCGTCCAACTCCCATGTGCCGATACAACCTGCACAACTTACTTTTAGTAGTTTGACAAATATGCAAACCTCAAACTTGCTGTTACGGCGGTATGGGAGTAAGNAACCCCCTCTCCGTCTCCCGCTCAACCTCCCTTGAAACGAATGAGCGCATTTCTTGCCATTAGCTGGGCATGATCCAGTTTTTACCAGTCTCAGTCTCTACTTGAAATCTCAGATCACGCCAATGCGCTCCAGCTGCACCATTCCAGCATATTTGATAACGTTTCACTGCTACTAGATAGATACTTCCTGAACCGAGCTGATGCAGCAAATTTATCGTGCAACACACACAACAAAAACCAACCACACACAGCGATAAAAGTCTGATTTCAATCACCCGCGCACGACACCGTTCAAGTATACCCTCCATAACTCAGAGATGGTTGAATTTTTCCATCGGTCAATGAACTTCAATCCAACGTCGCTTAGAAATCCGACCGCAACGTGAGGAAAAACATATTGGTACGGATACATCAAACCCATGCCGATACTTTCTAACCACCAAAAAGAGACAAAAACTTATATCTCCCAACATCACTCCGCAGCTCGCCAGAAACCCACCCTCAAGTGAGCGTAACGAACGCGCTGCATCACTCACTGTAATGTTCTCGGCGCTTTATGCGCGCGAAATTCTCTCGTTTTCGATGACGTCATCGCTGCAGCGTGGCTTTATACTTCCTTCCATGGAAGCTGCCGTAAAACTGTTGGTTTTTGGGTCAGTCAGGTTTCTCGATAAAACTGCTCAACGAGGTGGGTGGAGTGGAGGAGGAGAGGATTTTCATAGATTATGTTTTCATAGTTTTTCAATCCTTTTTTACACATCATCGGAATGCTTTCATTCCGTAAGCTTTCTTCATCGCAACAGTTGCAGCGAGGGAGGTAAATGAAGAAGATTGCACGAAAAAAGAATAGCACATAAGAAAGGCATGAGGGGATGAAAAGAGCAACGGTGAATGCTTTCGAGCTATATTCACAGTAATGGACAATCTGAGCAAGTACACGCTATATTCTTCGTAATGATAATGCTTTTCTTACTGCATGAGAAGCATCGTTCATTTTTGCAACCGAAACGATTTGGTACTGATAGTGAAGTGAAGCTATCAACTAAAATGAACAAACCTACTCGCCGATAGATTCCGTTATGTGTACACATAAATTCGCCCACTTATTATTCGTCCATTGATTTAGTGCGCCTTGCAAGAACATTCTGATCACTGTAATTGAGTGTGCTAACGAAGTCATGTCTATCGGATCGCTGCCTATCGTTGTAGAATAAAGCAATAAGCATTGTAAACAGAATGTGAAACACACCGCCTTTTCCAGCCAATGCAATGGTGATTACGCGAATATTGGATAATAAGGATGTGGCAGAAATAGATACAGCCGTCAAGAAAATGAGACCGCATCCAATATGAGACGGATACCTTCGCAGTTTCCTTTGGATTCCATAAGCATATAACACAGTTGTTTAATTTCCTCAGTTATATATGAATTATTTAAAAGACTCGATCCTATGTTAAGCTCCTGTTTGGTTTGAGTAATCACATAGAAAAATGATCCCACTTATAGCGGCGTTAGCGTATTAGCAATCATCGACCTGTTTTTCTTCTTTTTATTGTTGGCATCCCAAGCAATGTGTTCGTTGCCTGTATTTTGAAGGATATTTCGGTCCTCTTTCACACATCGTCGTTACCACTATTATATTGGTAGTTTCGAATAAACCGCCATAATGATGGTCGGTAAAATATAAAAATGCGGGTGTTCGTCCGTTTTGCGTACATACTTATATGACCACTGCTACAGCAAATTTAGAGGTAAACTCACAAGTCATTTCAACAATCTGGGATCATGCTAGCAGTGGCTGACTGAATTTCAGATTTTAGGGGCCGTCCTCTCTGAGACCAACAGTGGTAACTGTCGGAAACTCGAGTGATGCGCGCAAGTATATAGAACTGGTTGCTTTGGCACGCAGCTTTGTTATCCTTTGAATATTTCCCTTTCGTTACATTCTTTGCGTCGCATTCGGAAAAGTTTACCGTTTTCAGCACTGCTTTCAACAAGACCGCCTGGAAGAAGAATTCACGGTACTGCTGCAAAATATTCAATTGAAGGTTCGGTGCGATATTTCCTTCTTCGACTTGTTCTGTTCTATGTTTGTTGATGCGCTTTTGTGTGATGAATGGTTCGCGTATCCTTCATGTTCTTTGTTTTGTTCATTCATACACTGTTATTTCTTCGTGGTGGCATTGCTTCTCTTGATACCAGGAATATGTGAAACTCATCTGATGTTTTCCTCCTCGTCTGCAATGTTTTTCGAATATTATTACAAACACAGTTTGTGTCATGGCTGTGGAAGAGAAAACCAGTCGTCAATCGGGGCAATGTCCGTTTCTCACTTTTCTACTCACGTGTTTCTTGTTGCATCATAAATGAATCAGTCCCGACAAAGACATTCATTTGAGGTGATTGTCTTTTCTTTAATCGTCTGGAATTCGTTTGTTTCTCGACTTTGTTTACGATAAAATTGAATCTACAATTGCTCATAATTTTCGCAAAGGACGAACTTAATCAGCCGTTGCGGCATGTGCCCCTTATTCTAGTGCAATGACGGGCATCTTCAGGCAACGATGAGAATATTGTAAAAATTTCGCACCGAAAACCTTCAGAAGATATGACGCTGACGATGATGGCGTTGATCGTGCCTCATTTCGGCGTCATGCCATTTGGATAGTTATGTCAAACATATAATGTCTAGGCCGCATTAAATGTAATATATTAGATGCTTCTATGGAATACGAAGTCGAAGGGAGATCCAACGGCGGCTAAAAGTGAGAACTGACCGCTAGTCATATTTGTGCTAATCTCATGCTCACGCCAGATGTACGCTTCTTATCAACACCTGTAGCTACACCCGGTTGTGTTGGCACTGCTATCAGCACCCCCCACTGCTGCGACTCCTCACGCTTTCTCACAGTTGCTGGTAAATAACCACTGCTTCCACTATTGTCCAAGTAGCGCTTATTAGTGTTCTCACTGCTACTTGTATTTGCGAATATCGTCTGCTAGTGACACCAACGTCGTCCCGTTGGTTAGTCCTAAATGGTCTTACGGCAACCATAAAACCATAAATGCCTAGTAACCTGATCATAGTGTGCTACTGCGCATGCTCGCTCCACCACATAGTGGTAACGCGTTGCTGACTGGTGAGAAATAGCCGCATATCAGCACGACGTATTATTAGTCGCCCTAAATTTTCGCTGATTTGAAATCAATCATTTACGATAGACATGGCTAATCGAAACAGATTGAAGCAGCGTGATCCTCGAGCAAGCCAAGTAAGACAAAGTTTTATTTCTTGCCATTCGCCAATTAACGCGATAGAATTTCTGGCCGGCTTTCTCAAGAAAACTGCCAAATTCGCACTGCGCGCTTTTGCAAGCGGTTATTGCTGCAGAGTGCACGAATGACCATCGTCAAGCCTAAATAACGGTTTCAGACACCGACGCTAATGCGAAAAGACAGTTTGGAGAAAACGGTAATGTCACCTCACGAAATAGGAACAATAGATCGTTGAATCTGACTGCGATGACGATATCACTGATGTTAATCCTGTAGGTATTGCATGTCGAAGGAGCCAGGCTAGATTTTCCCATCATTTACATAATTTAAAGCAATACAAAACGGGAACAGTTTTCAGATATGTTAAGCTGGAGTGAACATTATCGTAACTCCACTGAAGCGTTCGTTTGCAATACCCTTTGAAGAAATAACGAATTGGAAAAACGACACATGGAAACGTAATCGCTCGCCTGAGTTTGCTTGATATGTTGACGCTTATAAACGAGTTATGCTCTGATTTCGTTTATTCTGGTTTAAATTCTTCCTGATCAATTCGCAATTTGATTTTGCTCCGATATGAAACTCATCCTCGGACCGGCGCCAACGAGGTAGAGGAGGCAAGTTTCGAGGAACGTATTAAAATATATGACGACAGCACTGACCTATAATTAGCCCCATCTTCCATCAACACCTCGTGCTCGTTCTGCGCTCACTTCATCGAATCTACCAAGTGCGCAAGGATTTCCACTTTTGAATCAACGTTACCACTTGCGCACTGCCACCAAAGTACGACAATTTAACGCATATTCTTTTGTGCGCTCTCCACCATCCAATATAATTGCTCGTACTCATTTTGGAGGACCCAAGGCAAAATTTGTTTTCACTGTCACATGGGTCAAGCGTCCAAGCGTGAACAACTACCAATGTTTTTCATCGCCGCACATAGGCCAATGAGGAGCGCCAATTTTATCCCATTCATTTGCATATTACATAAGAATTCAGGCTGTTCATACCCATTCAGGCACTGTTGCAGTCAATGCGTTATGCTGAATTTGCACATGCACGTCCTTTCCCTGTTTTGAGACTCTACCGCGGCATTGCCAGTGATATCCCACCTCAGCGCTCTGTGTTTCAAAGCGCTCACTTGTCACTCTGCCTCGTTGGCATGTGCGCCACAAATGTTT